>JACEFZ010012799.1:0-142500 GCA_014155875.1 Cepaea nemoralis
GACGCCTGACGATGATGATGTTTCGTCCTTGTCAAGAAAAAGGACTCGACAATTCGCCTCTTTGTCGATTATCGCCGTTTAAACAATGTTACTAAAGTCGACGCAGAGCCAATCCCATCATGCGGAGATCTAATTTTGAATATGTCAACTTCTCGAATTTTTTCTAAACTTGACCTAACGAAGGGATACTAGCAAGTCCCGATGCACCCACTTTCGATCCATCTTACTGCTTCTCAACACCTCTGGGTCTTTATGAGTGGCGATTTCTTCCTTTTGGGCTTCGTAATGCACCAGCCACTTTTGTCCGACTTACTAGGGACCTTCACCACGGAGTGACCAATACTGAGACGTACATTGATGATATTTATATCCATACTGCAGACTGGACATCACACAACTTAGAGTAGATTAGAAATAGCCATCATTACCTACAGGATTGGTAGTTAACAATCCTCTTAAATATGTAAAAGTTTTGTACAGAAATGACGAGTGCAGAAACATAGCACAGTCATTTGGCTTGAAAACTTGTTTAAATTCAGCCAATTGTTTATTGTAAATATAATATTGTTCATCCATTTTTCTACAACCATATTTTAATGACAGAACAAAGTATTTTAAAAACCTTTGTGGAATGAAAGATGAATGAAAGATGTATAATGAAAATGAAAGATGGATAAAAGATGTATGAATGAGAATGAGAAATGAAACGAAAACATAAAGAGTGAGACATGTTGCGGAAATTATTTTTTCGCCGCACAATGCGAGTTCTTGTAATTCGTCTGTGTCAAATGTGTGTTGTCCGTAAGTTTTATCTGTGTAGTTGCTATACTTCAATGATAGAGATAGGAAATATATTTTGAGCATCCTAAAATGGAAGTGTAGTCAGAAATCAGACTAACACACTCGTTTGTGACTGCAACAAACCGCTTTACGGCGCTCGAAAGATTACATACACATATATTATAGACGCAAACACATATTGGTTAGTTTAATACACATTAGTTTAATATAAAACACGCAACCAACCAGGAAAACGAACACATAAAGATGCATACACTATTATTTGCAAAGAGGGATAATTACTCCAAACAGGGGACACAACAAAATCTCAAATACCCTAAGAGTAACATTGAAATATTTCTTCACAAGCGGAAGCTAAAAAGGTGAACATTGGCACATAAGCATGTAGATTCGTTGGAATAGAATATTATATGGGAGCATGAATATTATTCATGTATTGTACTCGTAATAGAGGCATTTTGTATGGGTTGTCAGCTAATTGACAATTGGAGGACAGGCCAAAAGGCATGAGTACGGTTCACACAACTCCTGAGAAGTATAATATTAGGATGAGCACAGTCTCTAGCCAACTGTACTACTGTGGTATGCTAATAAATTAGCCAAGTGAAGTGGTACAACAGTGTGACGAGGGAAAGGAGAGATTTTGTCCTATGCCCAGAGCAGAGTTAGAAAACTTACGCAACTTTTGACAAAATTAGACAGCTCTATTTTTTGTGGAGATTACGACTTGTTTTACACCCATGAATTAAAAGTTTGTAACACAACACAGAGGGAGGGAGAGTCTGTCAAAAAGCTGCTAATAGACAAGATAGAAGAGTTATGGAAATAGACTCAAACAGGATCGATAGAACATAGCTATCTAAGAGATAGGGGACAGAAAGGACAGAAGCATGTGAGAGAACTATGAATAGTTCTCCAACTGGACACACTCGTGTCCTAAAAGGGGACAACGTAAGACGTGAGCTGGGGTTACCCAGGATAGAATGGGGAAACCCACATCACGAGAAGTGTCCAGGGAAAACACTGGTACTCCAACCGGGTGACCAGTAATTAACGGCGTGCTGAACACCGAGCACGCAAACCAGCTAACCCACGAAGGGTCTATCGCTTGTGGCTGGACACGCCACGAAGATTCCTCAGACCGGGACTCGACAGCCTAGTAGACGGACTGCTGTATTCGCTAGGAATACTGTGTTGCTTAGAAAGGGACCGTACTAATAGATATGACTTAGACTACTTAACTTTGATAGAGATTACCATCGATGCCATCTCTCATTTAACATCATCACGATATACCATGATAGTATTACCCATATGGCTATCCGCCGCTCGCCGAGCTATTGTAAATTAAGCTCAGAATAAACTTGTATTATACTTGTATCATTTTTGCATAACCTTCGTGTTATCATTACGTGTGGTACAAAAGCGGAAATCCTTGTATGCCTGTTAAAGTTGAGTTGCTGACACAAACCAGACATGACAAGAACGTAACAAGAGTAGAAACGTGCGAGACTAACCAGACGTACGTCAAGATCACCAGACAGTAGAAGCGTGCGAGACTAACCAGACGTAACGTCAAGATCACCAGACAGTAGAAGCGTGCGAGACTAAACAGACATGACATCATGATCACCAGACAGTAGAAGCGTGCGAGACTAAACAGACATGACATCATGATCACCAGACAGTAGAAGCGTGCGAGACTAATCAGACATGACATCAAGATCACCAGACAGTAGAAGCGTGCGAGACTAACCAGACGTGACGTCAAGATCACCAGACAGTAGAAGCGTGCGAGACTAACCAGACATGACATCAAGATCACCAGACAGTAGAAGCGTGCGAGACTAATCAACATGACATCAAGATCACCAGACAGTAGCGTCAGACTAACAGACAGACATCAAGACACCAGACATGAACATGCGAGACAAACAGACATGCATCAAGACACCAGACAGTAGAACATCAAGACACAACAGACATGCGTCAAGATCAACAGACATAGAAAGATGCGAGACTAAACAGAAGCGTGCCCAGACTAAAAGCGTGCTAAGATAATCAGACAGACATCAACGTCAACAAACAGAGAAGCATCAAGATAACCAGACGTGACGTCAAGATCAACAGACAGATCAAGATGCGAGACTAAAAGACATGACACATAACCAGACGTAGAACGTGCAAGACAACCCGACATGACATCAAGATCACAGACAATAGAAGCATCGAGATAATCAGACATGAATCAAGATCACCAGACAGTGAACGTCGAGATAACCAGACGTGACAGCGTACCGACACTAAAAGACATGCGAGACTAACCAGACGAGACGTCAAGACACAGACAAGAGCGTCAGATAAACAGACATGAAGCATGATCACCAGACAGTAGAAGCGTCGAGATCACCAGACGTAACGTCAAGATCACAGACAAGAACGTGCGAGATAAACAGACATGCATCAGATCACCAGCAGTAGAACTGCGAGACTAATCAGACATGTCAAGATCACCAGACAGTAGGAAGCGTGCGAGACTAAACCCGACATGACATCAGATCACCGACAGTAGAAGCGTGCGAGACTAACCAGACGTGACGTCAAGATCACCAGACAGTAGAAGCGTGCGAGACTAAACAGACATGACATCAAGATCACCAGACAGTAGAAGCGTGCGAGACTAAACAGACATGACATCAAGATCACCAGACAGTAGAAGCGTGCGAGACTAAACAGACATGACATCAAGATCACCAGACAGTAGAAGCGTGCGAGACTAACCAGACGTGACGTCAAGATCACCAGACAGTAGGAAACGTGCGAGACTAAACAGACATGACATCATGATCACCAGACAGTAGAAGCGTGCGAGACTAAACAGACATGACATCAAGATCACCAGACAGTAGAAGCGTGCGAGACTAATCAGACATGACATCAAGATCACCAGACAGAAAGCGTGCGAGACTAACCAGACATGACATCAGATCACCAGACAGAAGTAGCGTGCGAGACTAAACAGACATGACATCAAGATCACCAGACAGAAGTAGCGTGCGAGACTAACCAGACATGACATCAAGATCACCAGACAGAAGAGCGTGCGAGACTAATCAGACATGACATCAAGATCACCAGACAGAAGTAGCGTGCGAGACTAACAGACATGACATCAAGATCACCAGACAGAAGAAGCGTGCGAGACTAAAAAGACATGACATCAAGATCACCAGACAGTAGAAGCGTGCGAGAACTAATCAGACTGACATCAAGATCACCAGACAGTAGAAGCGTGCGAGACTAACCAGACATGACATCAAGATCACCAGACAGTAGAAGCGTGCGAGACTAACCAGAACTGACGTCAAGATCACCAGACAGTAGGAAGCGTGCGAGACTAACCAGACATGACGTCATGATCACCAGACAGTAGAAGCGTGCGAGACTAACCAGACAGTGACGATCAAGATCACCAGACAGTAGAAGCGTGCGAAGACTAAACAGACATGACATCAAGATCACCAGACAGTAGAAGCGTGCGAGACTAAACAGACATGACAGTCAAGATCACCAGACAGTAGAAGCGTGCGAGACTAACCAGACGTGACGTCAAGATCACCAGACAGTAGAAGCGTGCGAGACTAACCAGACGTGACGTCAAGATCACCAGACAGTAGGAGCGTGCGAGACTAAACAGACATGACATCATGATCACCAGACAGTAGAAGCGTGCGAGACTAAACAGACATGACAAAAACTTAACAAAGATGTCAAGATCACCAGACAGTTGATGCTTGTGCGACTAAACAGACATGGCAAGAACGTCACAAAGACGCCAACAGCACTACGCCAATGTAATGCAGGAACCACTGTAGTTAGTTAAACAAGCTACATGATTTCCGAAGCCACAAGTTGAAAGGAAACCCCACACAGGCCTCGATTATAAGACAGAAAATTGAACGGGGCCTAAACTCTGGTAATCGAGTGAGATGGCAAAACATTACCAAGATCATGATGGATGGATGGAAACATCTTCCTTTAAAGTTCGAAGCGAAGAAGAAGAGAAAGAAGAAGAACATTGTTTTATTTCTCTCCACTGTCGCGTTGTTAACTGTAAGCAAAGTGTGTGAGTGTTTATTGATAAGAGTACCTTTGCTACAGTAACTCACTTGTGGGGCAAGATGGACTGAGATTAGCAAAGAAATAATAAACTGAAACATCCCCACAATTCCCAACAACATTGTAATCATTCAGCCTGTTCAACAATTTCCGGAAGTCCTTCTCCTGACATGTGCAGACTAGAGCCATACACTCGCTGATGTCGATGTAGTTGATATTTGACAGAGATGTCAGCGCCAGCGGTACTCGGGTCAGTCTGCAACCTTTCATGGTAATCAACGTTAACAGCTGAAGATTTGCAAAGGCAGAATCAGATATTTGTAAAATCGGATTGTAAGTCTAAATCCAAGGAATAGTAAACTTGAATTAACCGGAAAACTTGCATCTGTTAGTTCAGTAATTAGATTATAATCAAGCTGGATCATTTGTATCCTCTGTGAATGTCACCCTCTCTGATAGCACGTATAACAGTTTGAAGAAAGGAGTAAGGTGGTTACAGATTCCAAATTCAAAATAACACGGGGAATTGCAGTAAGGATATTATTCTGAAAATTAATATCAAAGTATTCAAGGGCAAAGAACCAGAATATGGATCGCTTATTTGGTTATTTGAAAAATAAAACTCATTCACATTTTTCAGGAAAGACAAGTCTGGGATAACTGTCAGTTTGTTGTATGATAAACTGAAACTCAGCCAAGCTGTCGGCATATCTACTTAATACATTACTGAGAAGATTCGCGTCTGATATTCTGTTATTATCAAGGACTAACGTTTGCAGTTTCGCAGCTGCTGGCAGCCAGGTGATATCCACTATTTTATTCTGACTTAAATACAGCATTTCTAAAGCTGTCAAGTTTGACAGGGCCTTGGGAACAGCCGTGAAGCTGTTGTTAAGTAGAGACAGGGTCTGTAAGCTAGTGGTCCATACTGTCCAGCGCATGTTCTGGGACTGGTGTCTATGGACGTATCCAGTTACACTTAATTCGGTAAGATGAGAAAAGTACTGGATGCAGTCTGGCCAAGTCTGGAGACCGCCCTGTGTGAAGTAGAAAGTGTGCAGTGTTTGACCAATGTTCTTCATTGCCTTGATGTTCCAGTCTGTGATGTGTGTCTCGAAAATTGTAAACTCGGTCAATGCGTGTAAATGGAGCAAGGCATCTGGGATTCTGGTAAAGCGGGCGTGTGTGAATGATAACGTGGTTAAGGTGAAGGCTGAAGCGTCGAAGGCAGCATCATCTATGGTAACAATAGGGTTATCATTTAAGGAGATTTGGGTCAAGTTGACAGGCAAACTTCCGGCTGGTACTGTGCTAATGTTATTCGTCTGAGAGAGAAACAAAAAGCAGAGGAAAATATAATAATGTGTGTACAGGAAAGCCATCAAAAATTGTTTTCTGTTATTTGTGCATTAAGTTTATTAAGCTGATAAACAACGTATGCCAAACATGCATGATATACAGATCTGTCGTCATTTAATGTAGACACAAAGAACAATCTAACTTGTACATATCCGGTTACGCCCGTTGAAGATCGAACCCATGCATATCAGGCCAGTAGTCGAGTGTCTAGCCACTACACCACCGCGATGCTCTCCCTTCAACTCGTGTCGCAGCAATAAGTCAAAGGTGTGCCTCTGTCGAGCTTTGACCTGAGTCGCACGTTCTTTGAGTTTCACTGCGAAGACATGTCAGGAAATGTTGGCATGTATTTACATGTTTTCCTTCCATCGAGATCTCAGTCACATTGTGTGAGTTTACCTATCTGTCCAGATCTCAGTCACATTGTGTGAGTTTACCTATCTGTCCAGATCTCAGTCACATTGTGTGAGTTTACCTGTCTGTCCAGATCTCAGTCACATTGTGTGAGTTTACCTGTCTGTCGAGATCTCAGTCACATTGTGTGAGTTTACCTGTCTGTCCAGATCTCAGTCACATTGTGTGAGTTTACCTATCTGTAGAGATCTCAGTCACATTGTGTGAGTTTACCTGTCTGTCCAGATCTCAGTCACATTGTGTGAGTTTACCTATCTGTCCAGATCTCAGTCACATTGTGTGAGTTTACCTATCTGTAGAGATCTCAGTCACATGTTGTATGTTCCCATCCGACGAGATCTAAGTCACATTTTGTGTGGCTTCCCATCCGTCGAGATTTCAGTCACATGTTGTGTGTTTTCCCATCCGTCGAGTTCTCAGTCACATTTTGTGTGTTTTACCATCCGTCGAGATGTCAGATACATTTTGTGTGTTTTACCATTCGTCGAGATCTCATTCATGTGTTGTGTGTTCCCATCCATCGAGACCTCAGTCACATTTTGTGTGTTTTCCCATCCGTTGAGATCTCAGTCACCTTTGGTGTCTTTTACCATCCGTCGAGATCTCAGTCATATGTTGTGTGTTTTCAGGTCCGTCGACATCTCAATTCATATGTTATGTGTTTTCCCATTAGTCTAGATCTCAGTCATATTTTGCGTGTTTTCCCATTAGTCGAGATCTCAGTCACATTTTGTGTGTTTTCCCATCCGTCGAGATCTTAGTCGCATTTTGCGTGTTTTCCCATTTGTCGAGATCTCAGTCATATGGTGTATGTTCCCATTCGTCGAGATCTCAGTCACATTTTGTTTGTTTTCCCATCAGTCGAGATCTCAGTCATATTTTGTGTGTTTAACCATCCGACGAGATCTCAGTCACGTTTTGTGTTTTCACGTCCGTCGACATCTCCATGCACAATTTGTGTGTTTTCACATTAGTCGAGATCTCAGTCACATTTTGTGTGTTTTCCCATCCGTCCAGATCTCAGTCATATTGTGTGTTTTTATTCTGATTTCTTTTTCATGACCAACAAATAACTTCAGGGACTGGAAAGATTACAACAGACACAAGTGGAATGTTTAGCTAAGAAACACTGACGTCTTTGTGAGCTCTAAGACAGAAGTTCTCATTTCAACATATGTTGCACACAGTTCACTATATATCCACACATGTTGGAAGAGAAAGTTTATGTCTCAGGTTAAACAATCCTCATTGGAGGTGACAGTTTTGTCCTGGTTTATGTACATTGTAAGTGCTCACAGTCATCCATGGCCTGTCCTGTCCATAAATTGTGTATAGGGGCCGGGATCCCGGAGTTAAAGTTCATGGACGGGCAGGTCAGTTGGCAAATAACGCAACATTACTCACGGGAAGAAGCATGGACATGTCTGATATACTCACTGCAGTACGGCGGATACTGACGAGACTCCGGCCCAAGCCCGGTTACATGAACTGGGGGTGAAGCCTAGCTAAGCACACCAATACCGCCTTCGAGGGAAAGAGAGCAGATACCATAACCGACTCCTCATAGGAACAGTGAGCAGAAATACTTTGGGATGGCTGCTGCACAGGAGGACTAAGCACGCACGGTAATGCCTAATGTGCAATGACGTTTTTGGACATAACATAACATACCATAACGTCCCAAAACATGTCATAATATATCTTCGTCATCATAACAGTCTTTCGAAATGGCTCTCTATCATAAACCAGATGTCAAGCCACTGTTATTGTCACGTGAAAATTATCGCCCACATCTTGAACCCGTCTACATTATGATCTTCTTCTTCTCCGTCATCTGGGTACACTGCCCTGACAATGACCTTCTCTACACTTCAATGTCCGTTTACATGTCCACAATACATCCTGTTTCTAATTTGTGTTTGCCTGAACAACCAATCTTCTTTATCACATAGTTCCTTTTGTGTTCCTTGTGTGTTCTCCGTTTCGTTCAACAACATTATAACACTCTTCTGTACCATTTATATTTGAAAGCTCATATGTGCTTTCAGTTTTTGTGTAAATATATCAGTTACAGGCACAGACAATGTAACAGTGGATGTATTTTTCTAGCGTTTTGTTTTCTATCACTGCTTGGCTTGAAACCACAATTGTTATCTGGAATCATAACCCTCGAAACCCATTTGTTGACTACACCATTCCGAGCGTACGTCAGCAAAGTTCTTTCAATCGTCAACATTAATAGCGCTTGTCATTGTAGTTTCCTGCATGTCTGTGTCTCTAGCTCGGCCCAGTGGTAGCTCGCTTTAACACGTACACTATATTGGAAGTCAAAGTATCAATAACGAACGAACGAAGGAACTTTATTTTCTAAGGGTTAAGAATTGGTCACGTAGGCCCGTTTAACATTCTGTCTTCTTATCTCTCTTCCCTCATACACTATTTCATCCATACATCACTTTTGAGTCTAATCTTGGACACAGCAAAAACATCAATATGTGCCTTATAAGCGCATGGGAAATTTGCAAAAACCAATAATACATTTAGGAATGGCCAAAAATGCTTTCCACGGCATGAAATCAGTATTAACATCTAGAGAGACTAATAGCGCATTAAAAAAGAGAATTGTCAAATGCTACGTATATTTAACGCTACTATATGGCGCGGAAGCCTGGACATTGGACAAGCAACTAGAAAGTCGCATAAAAGCATTTCACGGAAACAAAAACAATCAAACGCAGAGGTTCTAGAAAAACTGGGGATGAAGAGAGAGTTGCTGAAAGAAATAAAAAGGAGGCAAGTGAAATATTTCGGCCATGTTAAAAGACATGATACTCTTATAAAAACCATACTGGAAGGCAAGGTTGAGGGCAAACGAGCAAGGGGTAGACAACGATGCAAATGGGAAGATAACATCAAGATATGGACGAACATCAGCCTAACAGAATATACAGTCAAGGCGAGAGACAGACAGTGTTGGAGATCCATTGCAGCCAACCTTCATTGTGGAGACGGCACCTGATTGATTGATTGAATAATACATAGCTCCCTTCTATTAATTATTTATGCGACAAGGGTTATTATCTAAGGAAGATGTAATCTTCCTCCAATAGGAGAATGATTAATATACTAGGGTTTATACTATATTATTATTATTATTATTATTATTATTATTATTATTATTATTATTATTATTATTATTATTAGAGACCACGTAGTCTAAACTGAAATAGAGTTGGAATAGACTGATACCATATGTATAGGAATTAGTGATGTCTTTGATTCGTTGTGGAAAAAACTTTCAGAGCTGTGTTGCAGTTTGTCTAAGCTTGTTTTGTATACATTCACACTATATGCATCCAATTAAATAACAGATGCGATACTTACGTCTAAGATAAGTGATGTCTTGTTTGACTGGTAGTTTGCCAGTGATGGTGGTAGAGAGGTGAATCCTTTATTTTCACATAATATGTTGACGGAGTCACAGTAACATTCCTGTAAACACATAAACATGTACAAAGATGTTGAATAGTAATGATTACGAGTATATATAGTAAAAACACTGGTTTACACACATTTTAGAGTCTTACATTTTATAGCTGTTCTTCGGGTAATTTTGTATTGCTGATTCCAAAAATGTAATAAGATTTGTTCTATCGGGTCTAGTTTTTGAGATAACTAAGAATGACCTTCTTAGTAGGGCAATTGTTATGTACAAGCCGTGAGTTAGGTGCCATTGGTGGCATTTTGACTGTAATCTGCATTCATATTATATGTAATTACTGTGCACTTATTGACTTCATTTAAACTTCCCCCCCCCCCCCAAAAAAAAAAAAATGTATTTTTCGTGCAGTACTTTTGTGTTGGCATTATGGTTACCGCATTATGAACAGTGAAATGCTTTTACTATCTGTCCGCGGTTGTTTGTGGCGTGAACTGTATTTTCGGAACAGAAAACATCTAGAAACGGAACAAACAACATCTAGAAATATCTAGACTGTAGGTGAACATCTAGGAAAACAACTGGCTGGGAAATTAACTGCCTCTTCCATCAAAGATGAACTGTATTTTTCTTGCAAGACTTTTGTGTTGACATTCTGGCGGCAGCAATTTACTGTCAGGAGATTGCTGTTACTATCTGGCCGCGATTGTTTGTGGCGTGAACAGCATTTTCGGGGAAATGGCATATCTGGCTTTGTCGCAACACGGACTGGTTTTCCCTTGTGTAGTAATGTGTGGCTGCTGGTTATCTAATGACTAATAATAGTTTATGAGGCAGTGAGGGGCATTTTATGTGATATTCACTGGCATAGGAAACGGAGCATGTTGGGGACGACCCTTTGCTCTGAAGTTGGAACCGATACTATCTAACTAAAACACCAAAAATGTATTAAACCTTTATCACTAGCATTTGTTTTATCTGTAGTAAACGCACAAAAGCTTCTTTTCGAGGAATTCCTGGAATGTGATGTGCCTGGGCAGTCATGCTTAAGGGTCCAACAATAATTTGTCATCATGTGGGCATCCCAAAGTCCCTGGTATCTCTCTTCCGTTGTTTTTATATCTTGATGAAATCTTTTACCCTGCTCCTCACTACAGTCGCCAGTATTCTCGGGAAAGAAATGTAAATGGTTATGGGGATAATGCAATTTTAAGCTCATGTTGCATTCAAGCTTACAAAAACGCGACAGCATGTTTCAAAATAATTGTCTGCTTTAAAGTTACCTAGAAAGTTTTGCACAACTAAAACGAATGATGACCAGGCTATGGACTTTGTTATGTTCATCGAATCAATAATATTTGGATCGTTTATTAACTTTCTCATTTGAGGTCCACCAAAAATTCCGGCTTTAAGTTTTTCTATGCTCAATACCGAAAACTTTATGCATAAATAATTAAATGTGAAAATTATAGAGGAATATCACTACTGTCCACAAGCTATAAGATACTATCCGCAGTATTACTAAATAGACTAAAACCATATTCAGAAGACATATTAGGTGACTACCAGACAGGATTTAGACAAAACAGATCAACAATAGATCAGATATTTATCTTACGACAAATAGTCGAGAAAATTGGGAATTTAAAAGAGATCTCCATAACATTTTTGTAGATTTTAAAAAGGCTTATGATAGTGTCCATAGGAATAGTCTATGGAATGCTATGCAGGAATTTTGAATACCAAGGAAGTTAATCAACATGACCAGACTATGCATGGAAGATACTTATAATATAGTAACATATAAAGGCAGAAAATCAGACCCTTTCCAAATAACATTTGGCTTGAAACAGGGTGATGCACTATCGCCGCTACTCTTCAACCTGGCTCTAGAGAAAGTTGTAAGGAAGGTAAAGGAGGAATGTGATATTGGAGGAACATCCAAGCTACTTGGTTATGCAGATGATATAGATATTATAGCGGAAAATGAACAAAAGACATTAGAAATGTTGACTCACTTAAAGGAAAAAGCCCAACAGATGAGGCTGGTTATCAACCAAGATAAGACAGAATATATGGTAATTTCAAGAGAAGGAATGGCTAGAAATTCTGGCTACATACAAATAGATAATATGACTATTAAAAGAACGGAAACATACAAATACCTGGGTACAATCTTCAACTGCTCCAACATCATAAGGGAAGAAATACAAACTAGAATCAACTCTGGAAATAAGATATACTATGCATTACAACATCTACTAAAATCAAATGCGCTATCTCGTAACACCAAAATCACAATGTACAAAACAATGATCAGACCAGTTGTGCTGTATGGCTCTGAAACCTGGAGTACAACGAAAGGAGACGAAGCCTTGTTACAAACCTTTGAGAACAAAGTTTTAAAACGCCTCTTTGGACCCATTAGGGATATACAAAGTGGAGAGTGGAAAAGAAGAAGTAACAAAGACATTTACATTTATGATCTGTTTAAGTCCCCGCTAATCACTGGTATCATAAAGGCTAATAGACTACAATGGCTGGGGCATATAGAAAGAATGGAAGATAATAGGGAAACAAAATCTCGCTTACACTCAGGAAATAAATGACCGTAGGCCCCGAGGTAGACCAAGAAGACGGTGGAGAGATAATATATACACAGACCTACAAGCATTGGAATCAACGACTGGCAAGAGAAGATCAACCAGAGAGATGAATGGAGACGGATTGTATCTGCAGCTAAGAACCTCAATGGCTCGGAACGCTGAAGAAGAAGAAGAATAAGGTAAATAATTAAAACAGGTACCATCTTTGTCCAGTGCCTTAACAAATTGCTGCATCAAGCCAAGCTTTATATGTAACTAGCTGACCCGGCCCGGCTTCGCCCAGACCCTGGAGGGGATCTATCTATCTATCAGTCTCTCTGTCTGCTTGTTTGTCTGTCTGTCTGTCTGTCTGGCTGACCCGGCCCGGCTTCGCCCAGGCCCTGGAGGGGATCTATCTATCTATCAGTCTGTCTGTCTGCTTGTTTGTCTGTCTGTCTGTCTGGCTGACACGGCCCGGCTTCACCCAGTCCCTGGTGGGGAGCATCTAATTTAATTCATATAAGTAGTCATATAAGCTCTCCCGTTCCCGACTATCTGTCTGTCTGTCTATCTGTCTGTCTATCTGTCTGACCCGGCTTCACCCAGTCCCTGGTGGGGAGCATCTCATTTAATTCATATACGTAGTCATATAACCTCTCCCGTTCCCGACTATCTGTTTGTCTGTCTATCTGTCTGTCTGTCTGTCCCGGCCCGGCTTCATCCAGTCCCTGGTGGGGAGCATCTCATTTAATTCATATACGTAGTCATATAAGCTCTCCCGTTCCCGACTGTCTGTTTATCTGTCTGTCTGTCTGACCCGGCCCGGCTTCACCCAGTCCCTGGTGGGGAGCATGTCATTTAATTCATTCATATAAGTAGTCAAATAAGCTTCCGTTCCCGACTATCTGTCTGTCTGTCTATCTATCTGACCCGGCGTGGTTTCGCCCAGCTCCTGGCGCACAGTAACTTAAAAGAATGTCTTTTTTTATTTTTTTTTTTATTTTTAGGGTTTGGCGGTCATCCCAGACGAGCTGGTTCCCCGCCTCCCCTGTTTTTGGCGTGGACCCTTAGTCCCACTGTGAGCTATTGCCCACAGTGGTCCACCGGGCCCACATTTAAAGTGATTAATGTGAGGTTGTTTTTTTTGGTGTGTGGATCACCCGGCCCCCGACCAGACCAGGCGCACTACTGCGGGGAGCAGCAAATGCGTCTGACCTTAGCCACGGGACCGAGATTGATCCTCCCGGCCTCCGACCAGACCAAGCGCACTACTGGAAGGGACAGCAAATACACTTGATCTTAGCCAAAAGGCCGAATAGACAGAGCTTAAAAGAATGTCCTTCCACACACCATTCATTATTATTAATGAAAACTGTTTTTAATCACCGACATGACAGTTGATAAGTTCTGTAAGCAGAAAATTATGGGTTACAATGTTATGCATTATGCATTATTTTTATGCAAACTTTGAAAATTCCTTAAAGATTATATCATTATTTATTATAACTCATATGCCTAAAAATAACTATAGACAAAGAGTTTAACAATAGTGCAAGTAAGTCCAAAAATATGATTATAAAGTATATATAAATGTTATTAAAAGTTATGCCCCTTGAAATAACTTTTCTAGAGTGAAGTCCCCCTGCTATATAGAACTTATATAATGAAAAATGAAAAAGTAAATGTTATTAAATAAGTAGAAGATTTTACACTATGAAACTATTATAGTCGGTTGCACAGGAATGAAAGGAAAACGTGTAGAAAATTTCATCTCAATCGGATGTACCGCTATCGAACCCATCCAATACAAACAAACAAAGTCACATACACTCTGTTTTATAGATATAGATGATGGCAGTAGAACTCTTTTTCGATCAATGAGAGGCTTGTTGACAATATTTTCGCCTCCAACTTTAAATTCATCCCTCAATTGCCATTTCTTTGACCGGTGCGCATCGTTTGCCGTGATATCCCACAAACATATAAAGCATGAGTATTTGGGGAATCAGCGTTGCTGTCCACGCCAGAAGTTCAACAATTTAAAATCTACACAAACCATCCAGTTATGTTCTAAATACTTCAATATTTTCAGAATTATGCTTATTGTAGCATACTCATCCTTCAGTGTAGTATAGTGTGTATTTTTAATTACTGTCAGGGTTTTGAAAATATTGCCGTTCCAAGTTATGTGTTTAGGTATTATGTTTCATGAATTCCACAGAGGGTGAACACAAAACTTGGAACGGCAATATTAAAAAACCCCACAGTCATTAAGAATACATCATATAGAATGGGCAACCAGAATTGAGCTATATTTGTTATCGTTGTGTAAGAGAACACCATTCAAACTTCTGTTAGAGCTGTCAATGAAAATTCGCCACCAATTTGGTGTATAGGCCTAACAACCATTTAGTTTGCAAGACCTCCTACATTAGCACTAAACATAAAGTTGTTTCCTTTACAAAAGAATGGAAGAAAACCTTGCTCTCTGCTGAGATAAAATGTAACCTTTGTTTCAGCAGTCAGTAATTTCTTCCCTTTCAATCTTGAAACGAAAAGTTCTGAAGATTCCTTGGAGAGATATGGATCTCGGATTAGATAGTTCAGTTCACACTGGTCGAAGCTTTGAGCAGCAGGAAATTCATCTTCAGAATCACCATCACTGTCACATGTCGTTCAACATGCCACTGCTGTTTCATCTTCCAGCAGTGAATCCGAAATCTGACTGAAAGTTGGAATTGGCATGTCATCTCTGTGTGCAACAGGTCGTCTTTTTTTTTTTTTTTCATATCCTTTACGGGACATTGCTGTCAACATCAGCATCTTTCTGCTGATTGTTGATTTCTTGGCAAGATTACGCTCAGTAGTTTGCCATACCTCGTAAGCTGCCGACGTGATTCGAACCACTGCTGATTCTCACCGTCGTCACGTTACTTACGAGAGTATACGAGATTACGGAGAAAAGTCGCTAACCTCTAAGCCAGCAGTTGTTGTTTTGTGTGTGCCCCCCCCCCTCCCCCATTAAATATACTAATATTGACAACACATAAATAACAGTCATCATAGTGGTTCTTGTGGTCTCTCCAAACCATTAGCATTCCAAATTTTGTAAGGGACTAGATAGCAATAGTATTTTTTCCGATGCCTTAAATAGAAAATACTGTAATAATATTAATTAAATACACAAATGCCTGTATCTTAAATTTAAAAAAAAAAAAAAAAAAAACTAGAGCTACTACAGATAAATAAATGTGTTATTGGCATTTAGCAGGCCTCATTTATGCAAAATCAGGTGTAAAATGTTTGGCAACCAAAAATATAATTTTGTTTTTATTTAGTGGTAGGGTTGTGTGATTAAGAACCGTTCATAGTAATATACTAATACTTAAGATATTTACCTCAAACTGCAAATTAGTGCTACAGTGTGAATCAGACACATAGAGAATGACTAAAACAATTGCTGTCTGTCCAACAACAACAACAAAATCTATCATCTACTGCCTATAGTACCTTACGATGTAGGACGGGTGGGGGGGAGGGGGGGGGGGGGGTCTTGAACCTGAGGAATTAGGGGCGCTTGGCTAGTGCAGTCACCGCGAACTGTGCATGTGTGGGTTTTCTTTTCACCTCCGACAGAAATAAATCCATACATTACCGAGGATTCAAACGCGGGTCTCCCGAAGGAAAAATCGCATTCTAGCCAATCTACCAGCCGCTCCTCAAATCAATTACTAATACATTTAAAGCATGCATTAACCCGTGCCTGTACTGGATAGGGCTATAACCGTATAAGGGAATAATTAAACTGAGACTTAGGGAGAGACACAGCCTACCCCAGCGAGTCAATGAGCCAGGAAAAGACAGAATCACTGCATAGGATAAATACTGGGAAAACTGATACTGGTGTAACCAGAAAGTCATGTCTCTGTAACTATAGGGAAACAAACACAGCAAGTCCTGTCTCTGTAACTACATGGACACAAACACATAAAGTCCTTTCTCTGTAACTACAGGGAGACAAACACAGCAAGTCCTGTCTCTGTAAGCACAGGTACACAAACACAGAAAGTCCTGTTTCTGTAACTACATGGACACAAACACATAAATCCTTTCTCTGTAACTACAGGGAGACAAAAACAGCAAGTCCTGTCTCTGTAACTACAGGTACACAAACACAGAAAGTCCTGTCTCTGTAACTACAGGGAGACAAACACATAAAGTCCTGTCTCTGTAACTACAGGGAGACAAACACAGACAGTCCTGTCTCTGTAACTACAGGGAGACAAACACATAAAGTCCTGTCTCTGTAACTACAGGTACACAAACACAGAAAGTCCTGTTTCTGTAACTACAGGGACACAAACACAGAAAGTCCTGAATCTACAACTACAGGGAAACAAACACAGACAGTCATGTCTCTGTAACTACAGAGAAACAAACGCAGAAAGTCCTGTCTCTGTAACTACAGGGATACAAACACAGAAAGTCCTTTCTCTGTAACTACAGGGACACAAACACAGACAGTCATGCCTCTGTAACTACAGGGACACAAACACAGAAAGTCCTGTCTCTGTAACTACAGGGACACAAACACAGAAAGTCCTGAATCTACAACTACAGGGAAACAAACACAGACAGTCATGTCTCTGTAACTACAGGGACACAAACACAGAAAGTCCTGTCTCTGTAACTACAGGGATACAAACACAGAAAGTCCTTTCTCTGTAACTACAGGGACACAAACACAGACAGTCATGCCTCTGTAACTACAGGGACACAAACACAGAAAGTCCTGACTCTACAACTACAGAGACACAAACACAGAAAGTCCTTTCTCTGTAACTACAGGGACACAAACACAGAAAGTCCTGTCTCTGTAACTACAGAGAAACAAACGCAGAAAGTCCTGTCTCTGTAACTACTGGGACACAAACACAGAAAGTCCTGACTCTACAACTACAGGGACACAAACACAGAAAGTCCTGTCTCTGTAACTACAGGGACACAAACACAGAAAGTCCTGACTCTACAACTACAGGGACACAAACACAGAAAGTCCTGTCTCTGTAACTACAAGGACACAAACACAGAAAGTCCTGTCTCTGTAACTACAAGGACACAAACACAGAAAGTCCTGACTCTACAACTACAGAGAAACAAACACAGAAAGTCCTTTCTCTGTAACTACAGGGACACAAACACAGACAGTCATGTCTCTGTAACTACAGGGAAACAAACGCAGAAAGTCCTGTCTCTGTAATTACAGAGAAACAAACACAGGGGAACCCAAAACCACACGGATAAGAGAATGAGAGACAGGTGTGAATAATATGGGGAGGAGATGGGGGTGGGGGGGGGGGGGGGTGAGTGAAGATATTTGTTCCATTTGGATATGGATAGCAGAAGATGACCGGAAGGCATAGTCTATATCTATAAAAGGCGATGTGTGTATGTCCGTCCGTTCTTTATGCGTTCGCGAACGGTCCATCCGATTGAGATGAAATTTTCTACACGTCTTCTTCTCATTCCAGTGCAACCAACTGTCATAGTTTTGGTTATAGGCAATACTAACGTACTTACAAAAATTTAATATTTAAATTTACATGACTTAACATAAGAAAAATTAAATAAAGGGACATAACTGTTAGTAGCATTGCTATATCTTATGTTAAGTCCCCTGGCTAATAAAATATGTATATCTAATAGATAGATAGATAGATAGATAGATAGATAGATAGATAGATAGATAGATAGATAGATAGATAGATAGATAGATAGATAGATAGATAGATAGATAGATAGATAGATAGATACATATAGATACATATAGATACATATAGATACATATAGATATATAGATAGATACATAGACAAATAGACAGACAGACAGATCCCCGCCAGGAACTGGACGAGGCCGGGCCGGGTCAGACAGACAGACAGACAGACAGACAGACAGACAGACAGACAGACAGTCGGGAACGGGAACTTATATGACTACTTATATGAATTAAATTAGATGCTCCCATCAGGACTGGGCGAAGCCGGGCCAGACAGACAGACAGACAGATCCCCGCCAGGGACTGGGCGAAGCCGGGCCGGGTCAGACAGACAGACAGACAGTCGGGAACGGGAACTTATATGACTACTTATTTGAATTAAATGAGATGCTCCCATCAGGACTGGGCGAAGCCGGGCCAGACAGACAGACAGACAGACAGATCCCCACCAGGGACTGGGCGAAGCCGGGCCGGGTCAGACAGACAGACAGACAGACAGTCGGGAACGGGAACTTATATGACTACTTATTTGAATTAAATGAGATGCTCCCATCAGGGGCTGGGCGAAGCCGGGCCGGGTCAGACAGACAGACAGACAGACAGACAGACAGACAGACAGATCCCCGCCAGGGACTGGACGAAGCCGGGCCGGGTCAGACAGACAGACAGTCGGGAACGGGAACTTATATGACTACTTATATGAATTAAATGAGATGCTCCGATCAGGGGCTGGGCGAAGCCAGGCCGGGACAGACAGACAGACAGACAGACAGACAGACAGACAGACAGACAGACAGACAGACAGACAGACAGACAGACAGACAGGCAGGCAGGCAGGCAGGCAGACAGACAGACAGACAGACAGACAGACAGACAGACAGACAGATAGATAGATAGATAGATAGATAGATAGATAGATAGATAGATAGATAGATAGATAGATAGATAGATAGATAGATAGATAGATAGATAGATCCCCGCCAGGATGTGGGCGAAGCCGGGCCGGGTCAGCTAGTCTATATATATAAAATAGGCTGTATGTCCGTCCGTTCTTTATGCGTTCGCGAACGGTCCATCTGATTGAGATGAAATTTTCTATACGTTTTCTTTTCATTCCTGTGCAACTTTCTGTCATAGTTTTTTAGTGTAAAATCGGCTACTTACTTACTAAAATTTAATATTTCATTTTTCATTATAATTTCTATATAGCAAGGGGACTTAACTCTAGAAAAGTTATTTTAAGGGGCATAACTTTTAATAAAATTTCTATATACTTTATAGTCATATTGTTGCATCGTTATCAAAGATTTATAAACTCTTTGTCTATAGTTATTTACAGGCATATGAGTTATAATAAATAATGATATAATCTTTAAGGCATTTTCAAAGTTTTCATAAAAATAATGCATAATGCATAACATTGTAACTCATCTTTTTATGCTTAAAGAAGTTATCTGCAGACATGTAGGTGATTAAAAACATTTTTCATTAAAAATAATGGATGGTGTGTGGAAGGACATTCTTTTAAGTTACTGTGTGAATTTAATGAGACGCTCCCCGCCAGGAGCTGGGCGAAGCCACGCCGGGTCAGATAGATAGACAGACAGACAGACAGATAGTCGGGAACGGGAGCTTATATGACTACTTATATGAATTAAATGAGATGCTCCCCACCAGGGACTGGGTGAAGCCGGGCCGGCTCAGACAGACAGACAGACAGACAGACAGACAGACAGACAGACAGATAGTCGGGAACGGGAGCTTATATGACTACTTATATGAATTAAATGAGATGCTCCCCACCAGGGACTGGGTGAAGCCGGGCCGGCTCAGACAGACAGACAGACAGACAGACAGACAGACAGACAGACAGACAGACAGACAGACAGACAGACAGACAGATCCCCTCCAGGGACTGGGCGAAGCCCGGCCGGGTCAGCTAGTTATACAATAATTTTCAACATCTACAAAGCCTTTAAATCATTCTAGTTCGGAGATTAGACTGTTTTATCTGATGGGAGGTGCCTTGAAGAGATTACAACAAGAGTCTCTATGGCGAAGGTAGCCTTTTGCAAGATGAAAAAGATACTGACCAATAAAAAGATTTCATTTGCAACGAGAAAAAGAGTGTTGAGGTGCTACATAGAACCTTTTCTTTTATAAGGATGTGAAGCGTGGACAACGAACAGACAAGCTGGAAAACATCTTATGGCTTTGGAAATGTGTTTTCTGAGGAAAATACAAAGAATACCATGGACAGACAGAAAAATCGATGACCAAGTCCTAGAAGAAAGAAAGGAAAATCGTAAACTGATTAGAGAAATTAGAAGTAGACAGTGAAATTTTTTTGGGTTACTTTATGAGAAGAAATAAATTGGAGAACTTGGTGACAACTGGCAAGATCGAGGGGAAAGAGACCCAGGAGAAGGCAGAGAAGTAAATACCCGGATGGCTTGACCACGTGGCATGGTCGAGACAAGAACACTGAGTTAATCCACGACTCTGGTGACCGAGTGAGATGACGAAACATGACACCCACGCTTATCGGCATGGCACATGATGAATAATGAGACTCTTTTAGCAGCGTTCACCCAATTATTGGAAACAGTCCTGGAATGCCTTGTTTAAAAACTCGAATTTGAATGACCGTTAAAGTTAATTACATATCGTTTACAGAACGTTGCAGTCAACCCCAGTGATGTTTTTGCTGTTTGTGATTTCTTGACAAGTTTACGTTCAGTAGTTTGCCATTGCTTTCTGAAGGATTGGCACTTTTATGAAAAGCCTCATGACATAATCAGCGCATGTCGCCTGTCATTGAGAAAGCGTGCTAGCTATTGCGCCATTGCTGGCCCCGCTGCTTGCCTACACCTTGAGATACATATTTCACTCACCTGGACAGGACAATCGGCAGACACCAGCGGGCACCAGATGAGCCCAACAACCAGGAGAGATGTCTTGTGGAACATGGAGGCAACACCAGTGAACCTGGAATTCAATGCTTGCTTCAGATTAAGTCTGTTTGTAATAACTTATGTGTATTAGTTAGTTAATCAACAGAACATCCCCATGACACATCGAACTATTAGTTCTTACATGCTTAGGGGGTACGGAAGGGGGGGGGGGCTGAGTGGTCTCGAGGTATGGTGTCCGCAGCGAGTGCTGGAGGTCCCGGCGAGGGCCGGGATTTTTTTCACAGGATTTCTAGTAACAATAATTTCCTCTGGTTTCTGGGTAGTGAGATCGGACCCCCGTGTGTATTGTTGCGCGCGTAAAAAAGTCCCTTGGCAGTTGAAAATCGAAATAGAGTAGCCTAACGGCGCCGCCCGGGAAAATTTTCGAGTTTAAAACCTACCCAAAGTATTTCAGAATCCTTACCGGTGCTACGGAGTTCGTGCAGTGAGATGCGATTCTCCGGACTCAGGTTTAAGTTGGGAGTAGAACGGAGCACTTATGGGTAACACCATTGTGCCGTGATGTTGATCGTCTATAGATGTTACACAGACTCTAGATGTTGTTACCTAGTCTCTCAACCTCTTCATACTTCTCTTGAAGTATGGATGCATTTGTTCTTTTCCTTATCCAAGACATTCTTAGAACTCGTCTATAACATTTATTTTCAAAGACATTTATGCGCTGTTCAGCTTGTTTAGTAAGTGTCCAGGTCTCACATGCGTATGTTGCAATAGGAAAAATGCATGCTCTTAAAAATCTAATTTTTGTAGTTCTGTCTGCCCCAATTCACAATTTATTCGTTGTTTTAGTCTTTCAAGAGCAATAGATATTCGTTTTTTAATTCTTTCATTGTGTCACTTTTGTTGGTAATCAATGACCCAAGATATTCGAAATGTTCCACCACATACAATTTTTCCTTATTAACACATATTTCTTTCTCCATAGTAGTTTTATCTGTATGCATTATCTTTGTTTTCGCTATGTTAAGTTATAAGTTGTGATTGTCACTATTCAATTGGGTTGAAGTTATTAGGTATTCTATACCATTCTGTGTTGTAGACAGCAATACTGCATCATCAGCATACCGAATCTCTGGTATGTCATGACCACCGATATTTTTTAGTTTAGATTAAACGTCACAGTTGTTTGAAAAGAACAGTGATGGAAGGAATGGTTTCTGGGAGAAGAACAGGGGTTGTCACTAATTTGGACACATGACATATAAAATATAAGATCCTTTAGGCATGATCATATACGGGGCAGGGGAATTGGCTCAAGATGGAAACTCTTTTCGACAGTCCGAGAAGAGAATGTGCAGGCTACATGATAAGGGCATCCGATTCTATCCGCATGAATGATCATGGGAAATTATGAGTGCATACATACACACGACACTGCCTGTATGTATAATCATAGAACATTATGGGTGCATACATATACACGATACTGCCTGAATGTATGATCATGGGAAATTATGAATGCAGACATAGACACCATTTTACCTGCATGTATGATCATGGGAAATTATGAGTGCATGCATAGACACGATACAACCTGAATGTACGATCATGGGAAATTATGAATGCATACAAATAAAATACACGATTTTACCTGCACATATCTTTATTGGGAATTACGAGTGTATACAAAGACACGATACTACCTGAATGTATGATCATAGGAAATTATGAGTGCATTCATAGATCACTAAACACTCGTTAACATGCTGTATGTATTATTGTTTTAATATGTCAACACTTGATGACTGGCCCAACGATATACGAATTTGAACAGCCAGCGTGTTTATATGTGGACCTCAATATTCTTCATTCTTTGCCACATCTCGGCCTCGTTCAGAAAGAAGTAGAAATGATAGAGTAGGATAAGGATGAAAATAACCGCAATGAAAATAACAACGCATTAGTTGCAAATAATGCTACAATCCACCCCAGCATTTATTGTCTGTGAATTAGTAGGCACATTTTACTTCAGTCATTTGGCACTGCTGTTTTAACTGTTGACTCTTAAGCCATCGTCATGAAGGCAAGACCATCTTTTCCCCAGTTGTCTTCGGCTGATTTCGAACATTCGGTCATGTATGCCGGGGAATAATGATACTGCATTCACTAACCTCTACACCAGCGACGCCAACTGCAATGACAATACGGCACCACAACTCCAGCTCTACCTCCTTCTCCTGTTTCATCATCATCATCATCTCATCATCATCATCATCATCTGCTTCTTCTTCATCATCATCTTTTTTTCTTTTCCATCTTATTTATCAACTGCTGCTGCTGCTGCTGCTGCTGCTGCTGCTGCTTCTTCTTCTTCTTCTTCTTCTTCTTCTTCTTCTTCTTCTTCTTCTTCTTCTTCTTCTTCTTCTTCTTCTTCTTCTTATAACTTGACTCCGATTTGTTCACAGAAATGTTACAGCTTTACCAGTCTCAAACTATCCTAACTCTAAATATTGAGCACAACCCACCACCGCAACACTGACCGCATTCTGACATGAATCAAGGCCTATCCACGTCAATATGGAAAGACTATACTCGAGTTTCGCTCTCGTTTGAGCTCGTCAGTAGTGCATATCCCTGACCGGATCCGGAAACAAGCCCCGGATCACGCGTGTGAAGCGGGTGTGTAACCACGCGGCACACACTGGACACAGCCAAATTATCATAACAGAATACTACACCGTCATCCATCGTAGGCTACGCTCAAGATTGCCCAATCGCCGCGACTGACGTCCGTCAGTCGATGTGGACCCGAACGATCAGGACTTCTCACTGGCAAGGAACACCAGGCCTCCTAAAACTGACTGGTTCACAGAAATGATACAGCTTTATTAGACCCGATCTAACGTGTCTGACTCTGATTTGTTCACATAAATTATACAGCTTTACCAGTATATAAATAAATTTAAAAAAAAAAAACAAACTATCCTCACTCTGATTTGTTCACGGAAATGATACAGCTTTACCAGTCCCAAACTAACCTGACACCGATTTGTTCACACAAATAATACAGCTTTACCAGTCCCAAACTAACCTGACTGGCTCTGATTTGTTCACACAAATGATACAACTTTACCAGTCCCAAACTAACCTGAATGATCTGTTCATAGAAATGATACCGCTTTACCAGTCACAAATATTAAATAAGCAAGCGCAACCAGGCAGGCTATATAAAACCACAACAAGAAATGGTCAAAAACAGGATCACATGACATCTAACTTGTTTTTCACTTCCAGAGATAGCAACAGGGAATTCAGGTCAAATAACAAACCAGTAAACAAGTGAAAGGATTCTGTACACTCCTGAGGGAATTCTGGGCAGTTTCATAAACTAATCGAGACTCGGTGAGTGACGCGTTCAAGATTACGCCTGCCACATTTATTTCCTAAGGCGTCTTGGTGCGCACTATAGGTTGGGCCGACCCGGGAGCCAGGTCAAATTTTAAATCTGACTATGGGAATTTGAACATATGACCACCGGCGTATACTCGTATAGATAAGAAACACGGAATACACAATGACAGCAGTGTATGTGTTGACAGACTATTCCTATCAGAGTGACAAAACCGTCTTGTGTTGTACCAGGAATTCACTGAAATATTACTTGACAATCCATAGAGGTCACTGAAACATGAGAAGTAAATTATTCGTATTATTTTTCTTCTTCTTTTTCTTCTTCTTCTATTTTCTTCTTATCTTCCTCTTTTTCCGATGCCTCTACTTCATCGTTCCTCTATCGAGGAGAGTGCGTCGCATCTAGTCACCCACCTCAGAAATCAGTGTCCGACTTAAGCAAGCATGTCTGTCATGATTCCTTCCCCTGCACATAGTGTATCCTGGTCAACAATAGGTGGTATTTTTCGTAATAAATTTGCAGGGAAGACGCTTTACGGCCTGCTCTCTGCTATTCTCAACTGTCGTGGGATTTTTGACATGCCCGGCGACGGTATCCGATCACCTCACTACCTTAGATCGGGGGGAACGTGTGATGCCATTTAATGGTTCTTGGGGTAAATGCCCTGCCGTATGCAATGATCGATTCCGGTGCCTTCTTCTTCTTCTTCTTCTTCTTCTTCTTCTTCTTCTTCTTCTTCTTCTTCTTCTTCTTCTTCTTCTTCTTCTTCTTCTTCTTCTTCTTCTTCTTCTTCTTCGTTCATCCGGATTTTTTTTCGGATGTGACTGCGTTGTGCCTGTTTACAGCAGAGCTGCGTTCTTGCGCCGTTAGGCCGACACATCCGACGTCTGCGGGCATTTGTTGACCGGGTTAACCTTCCCGGCCTTCTGAGTCTGAGCCGGACACCGTAACCTCTTAGCCACCACTGACCCAGAAATACATTCACGTGTATTGATCGACACTGATAGAAGTAGAGGAAAGAAGTAGATATTAGAGGACACACCAGACAATTCAAACGACTATAGTGACCAGCTGTCCGGTGTAGGGGTTGAATCGCTTACCTCGGCATCAGCACAACAGATGTTTAAGAACACGCTTTCTTACCCATTCGACCATGCTGACCTGCAGAATGCTATTCTAAATTACTTTTTCTTATAGTTTACGCCATGTGGCGTTGGTGATCAGGTCTGTCCACAACCTTAAGTCTCGTGTGCTGCAAAACATCTCTGATACCGACGTTCCTCCATGCATGATATCAAACTTCCTAGCATCTTATCTCTTGGTCTCCTCCGTCCTCTCTTCCCTTCCAATATCCCCGTTGTGATGACATAATCCAGCTTTTCCTTTCTCTTGACATGTCCAACGAATATGGACAACAACAATTGTATTCAGTACTTTGCTTTCTGAACGAGAATCCAACGCGACTGGATTAAAATATCAAATAAGCACGGTAGTGCAGATCATCATTAACATCATCATGTGCCATGCCGATAAGCGCTGGCGATCATGGTTTGCAGAACTTCAGATCAGGTCTATGTTCTTTTGCCGAATATATCATGTGGGCAATCCACCCTAGTACTTATTATTTTCCTTATCTTCACTAGCCCCCCCCCCCCCCCCCCCCCCCCCCCGGCCACGTTTGTCACTTCTCACTAAGTTTTATAATCGTTTCCTAGGAAGTAGACATTGTAGACTCAGAGCACACCTCCACCAAATTGCCTTACTGACTCTGCCACTTGCAGCCGCGGGGCCCCTCATGCAAACAGCGAAGCGTATCCTACAAGACCGCCTTGACCTCGCCGAACCGAGGGAGAAAATCTGTTCGAAAGGAGCGATCCTTAGAAAAAAAAAAAAAACAAACACTCTACTAGACAGGTGAAGATCTCAAGCGATCCATTTTGCTTGTGGTACGTGCCGGAATAAATACATAGCAAACTTTGTTCACAGAAGACGAAGAAGGAGAAGGAGGAGGAGAAGGGGGAGGAGAAGGAGGAGGAGGAGGAGGAGGAGGAGAAGAAGAAGAAGAAGAAGAAGAAACTGTCTACGCTAATTCATGTAATCAGCTTACGACTTTCATCTGTTTCTTGAAGAAATGCCTCATTTGTTTTCCCATTAATCCTTTGTATTGTTTGCAGTTTCAACAGAAACAGCCATATTTGCTTATTAACCATATTTTACATGCACACAGATCCCGTATACCACTTTGACATGTTTTTTCTCACTGCAGTTGACAGCGTTTAGTTAGTGAGTATGTTCTAAATTTACAAAAGGCTATCTTTGCCATGCCACTTCGTGGTCTAATTTCTACATGTCATCTTCCAACAGATATTATTATGACTTTTCCAAGATAGTTGTTGTTTCAGAGTTCTGATTTACTTGCCTGTTGCATTAACAGTCCATTATCTTTAATAAAAAAGGAATAATATACACGATATATCTCAGTTGAAATCAAGATGAGTTTAACAAGACATAACTGGCATAAAAATAGCACAATACAACATGTGTTCTAGGAAAACTGGGAATGAAAAGAGAGATGATGAAAGAAATAAAAAAAAAGAGGCAAGTGAACTATTTCGGCCACGTTAAAAGACATAACACTCGTATAAAAACCATACCGGAGGGTAAGATTGTAAGTAAGCGAGCAAGAGGTAGACAATGATACAAGTGGGAAGATAACATCAAGAGATGGACGAACATCAGTCTGACAAAATGTACAGTCAAGGCGAGAGACAGACATTATTGGAGATCCATTGCAGCCAACCTTCATTGTGGAGACGGTACCACTGATTGATTGATTGAACGTGTAGTAGAAGAAAGATCTACCTATATAATTACAGCAACATCATCATCAAGTGCTCTGTCAGCTGGCGTTGCGAGTTCATGTCTCTCCAAATGTCGCAGTCTTTGGTGTTCTGGATCAACTCTGCTGAAGATATTCCTCAATGCCACTGTGTCAGTCCTCTACTTCTCTTCTCTTTTATCTTTCCAGTTGTCACGATGTTCTCCAATGCCTCTCTTCTCATCACATGATCAAAGAAAGTCGTTTGTCTCTTTTTTTTTTGGTTATATATAGTGTTTTTAGTTTCATTAGCCTCTTTCAGGCAGTCCAAGGAATTCGGATAACATCTTCGTTGCTTAAAAGGTTTTTGTAATTACATAAAGAAAAAAATACTTTACGTGAGTAATCTTGAAATCTTGTATAAGCATGAATATAGAAAATAGTTATTAACACTTTAATAATGTATTTTACATACAATTTTTAATTTTTCAAAATGTGAACCCATCGTGTACCATAATTTTATGGGGGAAACTGATCTGAAGCACTTCACCCGCACATTGACAAGAAGACGGAAACATGGTGGACAAAGGGTAATGAAAAGCGTACTTTAAAGGATTGACATTATGTTATTCGGTGTAAGCCTGTTCGAGATGCGTTCTGTTGGACAGGCAGCCATAATTACAGTATTTTCTCGTGGTTCAGAAGAAATGTAAGTGTTTTTATCTCATTGCATTTGTTCCATAGAGAAAATATAATCTATATGAAGGAGGGAAACATCAACAAAACGAGAAGAGAAGTCGGAGAAGCGAAACGAAGTGATTATCATTATGATTCGATGACGTCTGTCGGACTCCACATTTGATAACATCACCGGAGACAGTGTTTTCACGTTGCTCCCTTACTTTCAATGAATGAAGGTACAATACTGACCATTGTATTGTAACTTTTCGGATAAGAGGCGTTTAAGTTTTTTTTTTACTATTTATTTAACTTGCCCAACCAAATCAATCAAGTGTCACTCACTCTGTGATTGATTGTGTTGTGTGCACTCCTCAATCTTATTGTTGGATTGATTGGACTTTTACTTTTAGGCCCTCAGCCACCACTCGCTAAGTCATCCTATATGTTTAAACGTTAGTCTTAGCTATCTGAAACTATCTTCAACACTTGCAATCTTCTGAAGATTCTTCATGTCCTCCCTATCTTATTATAAAATTTTAACATCTATTTCTTATGCATGTGTGTCTTTCTTTTAGGGTTCCTTGTTGTATTTCGTTTTCCCACTGGTAAAAAAAAAAGTGAAAGTCCTTGCTAGTTATACTGTTGCAGGTTCAGTTTAATCATTGCTTTATAATCTATATATAATCTACTCATTTCACTCGATCACCAGCGTCGTGGATCAGCTCAGTGTTCCTGTCTCATCCATGCCATGTGGCCAAGCCATCCAGGTAGTTTCCTCTCGGTCTTCCTCTTGGTCTGTTCCCTTCGATCTTGCCAGTTGTCACTAAGTTCTCCAATCCATTTCTTCTCATAACATGCCCACAACATTTTGACTGTTTACGTCTAATTTCTCTAATCAATTTACGATTTTCATTTGTCTCTTGTAGTACTTGGTCATTTGGTTTTTCTGTCTGTCCATGGCATTCTTTGCATTTTCCTCAGAAACCACATTTCTGCAGCCATCAGATGTTTTTCAGCTTGACTGCACATTGTCCAAGTTTCACATCCATACAAAAGAACAGGCTCTATGTATCCCCTCAACACTTTTTCTCGTTTCAATTGACATCTTTTTATTGGTCAGAATGTTTTTCATCTTGCTAAAGGCTACTTTTGCCATGGCGATTCTTGTTTTAATCTCTTCAAGGCATCTCCCATCAGATGTTCTGAGATAATTGTACCGATTCACTTGTTGAAAAATATTCCCATTTACTTGTATATTATTACATTGTGGTACTTCGTTCTTCCTAGTGACGGCCATAACCTGTGTCTTCTTACAATTTAATTAAACACCAGCTGCTCACTGTGTGCAAGAACTGGGTCTACTAATTGTTGTAGATCTTGTACATTGTCTGCAATCAATACTGTACCATCTGCAAATCTAATGTTATTGATGTTTCGTCCTCCAATGCTGATTCCATTTATATCTTCTACATTCTTGAAAATATTTTCACTGTATAGGGAAAAAAGATCTGGAGACATTACACATTCCTGCCTAACACCTCTCTTAATTGGCTGATATTGTCCCACTTCTTTATCAATCCTTATGGCAGCTTGTTGTTTCCAATATATGTTTTTTATAAGTCTAATGTCTATCCCATCAATTTGTAGATCTGCAAGCATATCTACCATGTTGACATGTCTAACTCTATCAAAAGCCTTTGTATAGTCAATAAAGCAAAGATGTATATCCTTGTTTACTTCTATAGCACGTTCAATAACTGTTCGCAGCATATACACAGCATTTACTGTACCCTTTCCTTCTACAAACCCACATTGTTCTTCCCCTACTGATTGATTGATTTAGAAACGGACATCACAGCATTCAGGACATTCCCATAAGCCCTCCGTCCCCATCCTCAGCAGCCAGCGAAGAGTTCCAGTAGCAATCTGATTATATGTCCGTTCTGATAGATCTTCTTCCCCTATTTCAGGTTATATCTTCCTCACTCTTTGCATGATAATTCGTAGCAAAATTTTTGTGATGTGGCTCATTATACTAATTGTTCTATGTTGATCACATTCCAAGGTTCCTGATTTCTTTGGGATTGCAATAAATACATAGTTACATAATTCAGACTAAAACCATATTCAGAAGACATATTAGGTGACTACCAGGCGGGTTTTAGACAAAACAGATCAACAATAGATCAGATATTTATCTTACGACAAATAGCCGAGAAACATTGGGAATATAAAAGAGATCTCCATAACATTTTTGTGGATTTTAAAAAGGCTTATGATAGTGTCCATAGGAATAGTCTATGGAATGCTATGCAGGAATTTGGAATACCAAGGAAGTTAATCAACATGACCAGACTATGCATGGAAGATACTTATAATATAGTAACATATAAAGGCAGGAAATCAGACCCCTTCCAAATAACATCTGGCTTGAAACAGGGTGATGCACTATCGCCGCTACTCTTCAATCTGGCTCTAGAGAAAGTTGTAAGGAAGGTAAAGGAGGAATGTGATATTGGAGGAACATCCAAGCTGCTTGGTTATGCAGATGATATAGATATTATAGGGCAAAGTGAACAAAAGACATTGGAAATATTGACTCACTTAAAGGAAAAAGCCCAACAGATGGGGCTGGTTATCAACCAAGATAAGACAGAATATATGGTAATTTCAAGAGACGGAATGGCTAAAAACTCTGGCCACATACAAATAGATAATATGACCATTACCCCGGGAAGGTTAACCCGGTCAGCAAATGCCCGCAGAAGTCGGATGTGTCGGCCTAACGGAGCAAGAACGCAGCTCTGCTGTAAACAGGCACAACGCAATCACATCCGAAAAAAACAAACTCCGGATGAACGAAGAAGAAGAAGAATATGACCATTAAAAGAACGGAAACATACAAATACCTGGGTACAATCTTCAACTGCTCCAACATCATAAGGGAAGAAATACAAACTAGAATCAACTCTGGAAATAAGATATACTATGCACTACAACATCTACTAAAATCAAAAGCGCTATCTCGTAACACCAAAATCACAATATACAAAACACTGATCAGACCAGTTGTGCTGTATGGCTCTGAAACCTGGAGTACAACGAAAAGAGACGAAGCCTTGTTACAAACCTTTGAGAACAAAATTTTAAGACGCATCTTTGGACCCATTAGGGATACACAAAGTGGAGAGTGGAAAAGAAGAAGTAACAAAGACATTTATGATCTGTTTAAGTCCCCGCTAATCACTGGTATCATGAAGGCTAATAGACTACAATGGCTGGGGCATATAGAAAGAATGGAAGATATTAGGGAAACAAAACTCGCTTACACTCAGGAAATAAATGACCGCAGACCCCGAGGTAGACCAAGAAGACGGTGGAGAGATAATACATGTACAGACCTACAAGCACTTGGAATCAACGACTGGCATGAGAAGGTCCACCAGAGAGACGAATGGAGACGGATTGTATTTGCAGCAAAGAACCTCAATGGCTCGGAACGCTGAAGAAGAAGATATCTCCAGCATCATATAATGTGTTCAGCAGTCTGGTGACTTGGTCTAGTCCAAATTCTTCTAAAGCTTTAATCATTTCTGTTGTGATGTTATCTGCACCTGGGGCCTTGCCAGCTTTCATATGCTTAAGAACATTGCAAACCTCCATCTTCAACATTGGCCGCCCTTCATTATTAAATCTAATATCATACTGTTCCTCTCTGTTATCATTTAAAGGTCTTTCACATAATCTGTCCATACATGTAGAATCTGATCTTTTTCTATTATGATTTTGCCATCTTTAGTTTTTAGACAGCCTGTTGATGTATTTGTTCTTTTACTAGTAAGTTCCTGAATTCTTTTATGCACTAATTTGGTATTTTGACTGTTGTGCTTTTTTTTCAATGTCTAAGCACTTTCCCTCAAGCCATGCTTCGTTTGCCTCCTTACATAATATTCTGACTTGTCTGTGAATTTCTTCATATTTGGCAGGATTATTTTTGTTGAGTCTTCTTATTTTCATTAGGTGTAAAATTTCTTCTGTCATCCATTTCTTACGACCCACCTTCTTTAATTTTGGAATAGTTGTTTCTGCAGCCAATATATATATATATATATATATATATATATATATATATATATATATATATATATATATATATATATATATATATATATATATATTAATAGAAGATGAAGCCTTGTTACAAACCTTTGAGAACAAAGTCTTAAGACGCATCTTTGGGCCCATTAGAGATACACAAAGTGGAGAGTGGAAAAGAAGAAGCAACAAAGACATTTATGATCTGCTTAAGTCCCCGCTAATCACTGGTATCATCAAGGCTAATAGACTGCAATGGCTGGAGCTATAGAAAGAATGGAAGATAATAGGGAAACAAAACTCGCTTACACTCAGGACAAAGTCCTCTGTTCTCGTCATATCTTTAAGGACGTTAATAACATCGGCACGATCCATGGCCTGGCCATCTACAGGGGTGCAGAGCCAGCCAGTTTATCAGCTCGTTCATTTCCCTCGACTCCCGATAGACCCGGGACGAAGATGACGGTGACTTTATGGACAACAGACTTCCACAGCGACTCAGTCCACTGTCTACGTACAGATCCAGCTTCGACCTTCTGAATCATGCTCATTGAATTACTTAGTACATACACGTTGGTATAATGCTGTGATTCCAGCCATATGAAAGCCTGTGTAACTGCCATCACCTCCATCGTCATGCTGCTTGTGGTCATAGAATGGGCACCACTGGATTCTTTAACGGTTCGGCCCGCTGAACGGGCTGTAAATGCCCACACACTTCTCTGCTGCCTTACAACAGATCCATCTGTATAGATGAGCACTTCGGGGCTATTTGAGTGTTCATAGAGACCTCTGCATTGACAGTGGCAGGGTTCTGCTCTCTGCACCGTCTGTCGAGTGTGATAATGCAGGAGAAAGTGCACTTAAAAGCTGGAGGCACCGGCACCCAATCCTTGCCGGGGTTGATACTGGTAAGACTGCAGACCTGTCTGACGACATCTTCCGCCCGACCCATCCATGATTTGCCCCTCTTTAGCCTGTCACCCTTTTCTCATAGCATCATATAGAGGGTGCTGCTCATCTGTACTTATTTTTAAGTATGCATGAGCTCTCCATATCTTGATCCTGTGTTCCATTGTCGGGAAGTCAAGGAGGTATCTCATTGCTACACAGCTGGTGTCTCTCATGCAGCCCAAAATTATGCGCATGGCTTCGTTTTGTACCTTTTCAAGTCTTCCAATCTGTGTAGGGCTGACAGTGAGGATGGCCAGGGCATTCTCGATGCATGAAAGCACCAGTCCTTGGAACAGAAGTATTAGCCGTCTTTGCTCGATATTGGCAGTCGCCATGACTCTCATTGCTGACAAACCTTTTCGAGCTTTCGTTATGACATCGACATGATCTCTGAAGGACAGGCTACAATCAAGCCTCATGCCAAGATATGTCATTGACTGGGTTCTATTCAAAATGCTCACATCCATTCTTACTGCCGGCAGGTCTGTGTTCACAATATGGTTGTTTAGGGAGAACCATGTAACCGATGCCTTTGCAGGGTTGACAAGGGCACGTCATCAGCACATCATGAGGAAATTCGATCTAGTTCGCCCTGCATATCATTGGCAACCGCCTGTCAATCTCGACCCTGTCGATTCACAAGAATGTCGTCAGCAAATGACAGTCCTACCCCTCCCGTCCAACTGTTGTTCAGTGATCGGCACTGTACACGCGTTGAATAGTACTGGTGACAGTGGTGAACCCTGTGGCAATCCTGGACATATCGTTATCGGCTCAGAAGACCAATTCCCGCATCTTAGCTCCACTTTCCTTTTGGAGCAGAACTGCAGCTATCCATCGTACAAGGTGAGGGTGCACTTTCAGTCTGAGGAGGGTTTGCATCAAGTGCTCGAAGGATACTCTATTGTATGCGTCCTCTAAGTCTATGGCGGCCGCACATCTCTTCTCTGACCTGAAATCCTTTGTAAACATCTTGAGCAAAGACCACCGCATTCAGCCATGACTCTTTGTGACTCCTGGCAGAGACACCAGTTGAGATTGCAAATTCAAGGTAAATAAGGCAAAGAAATTGGCTACAGAAAAATTGAATAACAATACACACACCAGCATAGATGATAATAGCAAGGTCAGTGAGTATAGAGGCATGTGGAACCTATGTGAAATAATAAGCATGACAAGCTTTATAGACTGAGTCTGTGAAGAGAGTGGTGTGACACATTAATTTAAAATGTAATATTCATGTCATTAGTTGCTGCCTTGGGAGAATGTAAAATTCAAGGAAAACATCAGGTGCCGTCTCCACAATGAAGGTTGACTGCAATAGATCTTCACCACTGTCTGTCTCTCACCTTGATTGTACATTCTGTCAGACTGTTTGTACATCTCTTGGTATCTTCCCACTTGTATCATTGTCTACCTCTTGCTCGCTTGCCTTCAACCTTACCTTCCAGTGTGGTTTTTATAAGAGTGTTATGTCTTTTAACATGGCCAAAATTTGCACTTGCCCTATTTGTATTTCTTTCAACAACTGTCTTTTCATTCCCAGTTTTTCTAGGACCTCTGTATTTGATTGTTTCTGTTTCTATGAAATACAAAAATTCTTCTGTATATCCACAACAAAATGTGATATCATGTACATTTCTGGAAGTCAGCATGGCTCATTGGATAAGACCGCTAATATCTTAAACTTCCAGTGTGCTGCTGATGCTAAGGTAGTGGTTTCAACCCCCACACCAGTTGGGCTAAAATGTTAACTTCTCTTCATGACCTAGGGATGTAAATTACAAGTACCTCAGAAGTCAGAATGGGTTCACCTGATGGTGAGGGACACTGGTAATAGAGAAAGCTAATCCACATGCAAAAATCGGTCCAGTGTACTAGGAGTAGTGGCACGTGTATGGACTATCAAGGCGCGAGCGAATGAAAAAAAAATCTATTTCCCACATAGATGTGGAAGGTAAAGGAAACCTGTCACATTAGTTTATGACAACAATTTATCAACAGTGATAAAGCTATTTTTAAGATGGAGAGATATTCTTTAGACTAAATAAACCACATGCATTCTTGGACATCAGGAAGTCTTCTAGAGGATTCAATTCAATTCATTTCAATTCAACTTTATTTTAAAAATTGGAATAAGTGGTATAGGAATCCAGGAGCAAAAATGCAGCAAGCTTTGCAATGAGTCAGTTATTTTTTCATGAGAAATACATGAAGTATGAATAAAAGTAAACAAACAACTGCTGATGTAATGATCTTTATTTAGCAAAGGGTTGCTTTATTTTGAAGGGCCACCACAATGTGCTGTGTGTAGTATCTGCGAGTCAGCATGGAGGAGGAACAAACTCCGGAAAAACAAGACATTGTCTTACATGCTGAACACGAGATAAATCTGCTCGATGGAAAGGTAAGGAGTTTTCTCATTCAATGATTCAAAAGGTAATATTAATTTGTTAATTTCTCATATTTATATATAGATGATCAGTTACTGCTAATTTCTCTGAAATAAAGAATTAGGTTCCGATGATTTTTCTTTGATGAAGATAAAATGCGATGTCACTTAATGTCATTTTTATTTTATATTATTGAATAGGTATGAACATGAAATATGATTTCTTTTCAGCGAGTGAGTTAGTTAGTCTTTCCTCTTGAGCCCAAGGTGGCGCAAAGGGCAGAAGTCATGGCTCTCCATGCCTGGCGGTTCGCTGCTACCTGTTGTAGATCTTGGATGTTTACTTGGCCGTTGAATGAGCCTTCTCTGATGATGGTTCTATGGGGGTTCTCTCTTGGTCTTCCCCGTTTTCTTTTCCCTACGGTGACCATATGAGAGCTTGGTAAGGGAGTCTTGTCTTGTCCATTCTAAGTACATGGCCGATGTAGTTCCAATGGCGTTTTCTTATAAAATTGGGTACAATATCTTGCTTAGTCTCTTGTCTTATTTGCGTATGGGTTCTGAAGTCTGTCCAGTGGAGGTTTAGAAGTCTTCTAAGACATTTGTTCTCAAAATTATCTAATTTTTTATCTAAAGCTACTGTTGATTTCCAACTCTCACATCCATTCGTCAACACTGGGATCACACAAGAGTTGAAGATTTTAAGTTTCATATGTTTGCTGAGTGTCTTTGACTTCCAGATGTTCGACAGTTTATTGAAGGCACCAGATGCCAGTGCGATTCTAGATGATATTTCTGGTGTTGAGTCCCCTGTAGATGTCATTTTACTTCCTAGGTATGTGAAGCTGTTGACTTTTTCAAGAACATGGTTGTTTAATTTGGTGTCGTCTGAACTGTTGGTAAGATCGATAGTTTTTGTTTTTGCGGTGTTAATTTGGAGACCAATTTGTCCTGAAACATTTTGGAGGTGGTTTATTTTCTCTTGGGCATCTGGGTGTGTTGAGCTCAAAAGCACTATGTCGTCAGCAAAGTCCAGGTCTTCTAGAATTTTGTCAACTCAATGGATGCCCGCCGGCTTCCTGGCCTAGAGGTTAGCGACTTTTCTCCGTAATCTCGTAGTATACTCTCGTAGGTAACGTGATGACGGTGAGAATCAGCAGTGGTTCGAATCACGTCGGTAACTTACGGGTATGTGAGCTGGCCGCTCAGAAAGCAATCGCAAATTACTGAGCGTAATCTTGCCAAGAAATCAACAATCAGCTGAAAGATGCTGAGTTGACAGCGATGTCCTGTAAAGGATATGCAAAACAAAAAAAAAAATAATTAAATGGATACCCATATTTGAGTTGTTTGTGCATTTGCGCATAACCCAGTTGATAGCTATTCCAAAGAGCATCGGTGATAAGACAGATAATGTTAATTTCTATTAGTGATAAAAACGCTGCCACGGAGCGAGCACGACAGGGGGCTTATGATCATCAGAAGTGGTCCCCCATCCCAGAATGTTTCGGCCCTTTACCTTCTAGACATTCTGGGGACGGGCCTGCCTGGGTCAAACTCCTGGTGTCTTTCCCCTGCCGTGCGTTGAGACACATTGTGCCAACAGCTTCGGGCGGAGGAGCGCACCTGGGAGGGTTTAAGCCTTATACTGGTGCAAGGAAATGCAATCTAAGACTAAATGTCATGGCAAGATAGACCAGACCCTAAACCTTGGTTAGCAGTTGGTTTAGGATTGAAGCTTCGACAGGTGGACAGTTAGAGCATTGCTTTATTGGTCTGGCAACTTCTGCAGCTTGTTCCATATATGTTGGTGTTACTTTTCTTCTGGAGTAAACTAGGCAGGCCGAGGGAGGGATCATGCTGCATGGGCAACACATGGTCTCTACAATTCAGCCCAGGTTTTGTGCTGTGGAGAGGTAAAACTCCATTCCTTGTCTAACCGCCCAGGTGTAATAGGTAAATGATGCTTGCTCCATATTTGTATAGATCAAATGTGTATAGAACATGGTAAATGACGGTTCAATATCATATTGGCCACCTTTTCTTCTGAGAGCCCAGGTAAACTTAAACAAATTCATCTTGTGAGGGGTTTGAGCTCATGACTCCTGGACTGGCAGACAAGCATGCTAGCCAATGAGCTACCACAATTAAAAGTATAGTTGTGATGTATTCCTGATTATCAGTTGAGGTTATTCAGCTATTGGGAGCCCCAGTTTACTCTGCATCAGAGTGGATTAAAATATTTAAAAATTCACCTGGGCTCCCAAGTCGACCCAGCCTAAAACTGGTACCAGAAAATGTCTTGGGAAGTCAAGTCATCCACCGTATGACTGACCTCACCACCCTCCGAGTGCTGATTGGTTTATAAAATTGTGGGTCTAGAACTGCATACCCAATTTTCCTTAAGGTGGGTAGAAGGGTCCCTTGCTTTTTACTTTTTACTTTTATACTCAGCTATTTTTCCTTTGCTGCCAAATAGGGAATGTATTATTATCTGTCAATCCTATAGAGGGTTTGGAAGTGGCTGATCAGCCTAAGTTGAACCTGGAAGCATTTCTAACAGCAAGGGCAGAAGAATGTTGACTGTCAATCAGGTCAAGATAGCATGACTGTTGGTTTTTTAGGCAGCAGGTCCCTGTGTGGCTTTCTCAACTTGCAACTGCTCCAAAGTTGTCATGCCAGCAATAATGTGGCTGTGCCAGGCCCAGTGGTCAGCCATTTTATCCACGTTTTCAAAGTCAGTATCACAAAATTTTGAAGTGGAGGTACGGGAGTGTACATAGAATATCCAAATAATACTAGAGACAAGGCCAGAGTACCAACAGGAAAGTACTGCCATAATTATGATGCAATGAATGAATCACCCAAAAAACGAGAAGTAGATTGTGAGCTTTACTAAAACACGACTACAAGAGACAAATTGGACGTTGCGGCCAAAGCCTTCATCAGCACAGGACAAACAAATACAAACCGACACAAACCTACATGAAACACACTATGACAATATTAAACTAATTAAAGGTACTTATCTGAATCTGTATCCTTGCTTGGAAAGACTGACACGCGTAGGGCTCCAGTGGATTAATAGCAATTGTTATTATTATTATTGTGCAATTATTAATATGTAATTATGATGCAGAAATCCAGGCAATCAAGATAGCAATCAAGATAGCAAAAGAGAAATTACTAAATACCAACCATGGTACACAGCCTGTGGTGCTATTGACAGATGCAAAATCGGTACTTGAGGAGCTCCTATCTGGGAAATTGCCACTGCTATGGACACTACTTTCTGAACTTGGCATCCAGCATAAGGTAACAACAACACATCTGGAACAAGACAAGTTGCAGAAGCTGCCAGATCAGCAAAGCAATGCTCTAACTGTCTGCCTGTCAGAACTTCAATCGTAGACCAACTGCTAACCAAGGCTTAGGGCCTAGGCTACCTTGCCATGACATTTAGTCTTAGGTTGCATTTCCTTGCACCGGGCTTGTACCCTCTCAGTTGCGCTCCTCCGCCCAAAGCTGTTGGCACAGTGTGAGATGTCAAGCCCAACATTCGGCGCTGACAGAAAGCAGGTAGTACCGGCTACTGTCCAACGGTAGCTCAGTCATATCTGACTGAGACCTGACTCAAGCAAGACCCAGTGCACATGGTGATTAAAAGGGTATTTTACTTAACTATACTTTTCATGAATATTTTCAGGCTGAAAACAATCCAGGTGTCAGGAAGAGCTCCAGACCTCGAAAACAAAGTAAGCGAATCCTTGACAGTGCTGAGTGTGAAGATGATGAGCTTATAGGCATACCACTTCACAAGAAACACCGCAAGGGTTTGAAACTGAGAACTCATCGCCGAAAAGACATACTACAAAATGGTGAGTTTAGTTATTAAGTCAGACACCATCGTAAGAGTATATCTAAGCTGCCAATATTAGAAATGTTACATATTTTTTTTATTGTATTGTTAGTCAGGTCTTAGTCAGATATGACAGAGTTAATGCATGTAAGAAGACGGAACTACCTGCTTTCTGTTGGCGTCAAATGTTGGGCAGCGCTCACCAAACCTGACACCCCACATTGTGCCAATGGTTTCAGACGGAGGAGAACAATTTAGAGAATACAAGCCATATCCTGGTGCAAGGAAATGCAATCTAAAGACTAAATGTCATGGCAGGGCAGATCAGGCCCTAAGTCTTGGTCAGCAACTGGTCTAGGATCGACGTTCTGACAGACGGACAGAGCATTGGTATGCTGATCTGGCAGCTTCTGCAGCTTGTCTTATTTCAGATGTATTGATATTACCTTTCCTCTGGAGTAAACTAGACAGGCAGAGAGAGAGAGAGAGAGAGAGAGAGAGAGAGAGAGAGAGAGAGAGAGAGAGAGAGAGAGAGAGAGTGAATTGAATTGAACTTTGTTTTAAAAGGGTTACAAATTGGGCACGTAGGCCCATCTTGCATTCGGCCCTTCCAATCACTCATCTTTCGTTCATCAACAGTGCATGATACATTCACATAGGAAAAAAAAACATTGTCAAATGAATGATGTAAGAATAAACAATGCATGTTATCATGTTATGTGGCACACCCCCCTCCAGCACAGACATCCCCACCAACCCACACACACATCCCTCACCCACTCACGCATAACCCACCCATACCCAAACCTCCACACATCCCCTCACCAACCCAGACATCTCGAACTGACCCACACAAAATCCCCACCCACACACAACTCCCCACTCACACATACCCCAACCCACACAAACACACATATGCTCCACCCACCCATTCACACACCCCCAATCACACATACATACTCCTCCCACACACACATCCCGCACCAACACACACATCCCTTACCCACTCACACATCACCCACCCATACCCACACATGAGAGAGAGAGAGATCATGCTGCATGGACAACACATGGTCTCTACAATTCAGCCCAGGCTTTGTGCTATGGAGAGGTTATTATAACTATTGTATGTCAAGATGGCAAAGTGCCATTATTATTACATATTTTTTATTGTATTGTTTTGAAAAATACCAGATTGCATTGGAAAAACAAAATAATATTTGTTTTGAAATACCTGTATACAAGTATTATCTATCCCCTTTTGAGCAATGTCCTGTGATTCACATTTACCATTAGGCATTGGAATAGACTGATCTCCGAGGCGAAGGGGTTGCGAACACGATTCGTAATCCCGTATACCTGGGTTCGAAACACAGCGGTGCCTGTCGTTCAGAAAGCAATGGCAAACTATTGAACGTAAAACTTGCCCAGGAATCACGAACAGCCAAAATGCTGGGGTTGACTGCTACATCATGTGAAGGACATGCAACAAATTTTTTTTTTTTGGGGGGGGGATAGAGAGTTGAAGTTTTAATCTTGAGCCAAATCTTGTCACATGGGCTGTTCATACAATTGTTAACATTGCAGATATTGACACATTTAAAGTGAACGAAAGATGAAGTCACCTGGACTGATACCTTATCACAAACATTAGAAAGATGCAGTCATCATTTTTTGGTCACATCATGAGAAAAGAAAAACAAAGGATTTCTGGAAAGAGAGAGAGGAAGACATTGAGAAATGATTCTTGATAGACAATTGTCGTGACAGGGAATGAAGTTAAAACACACACTTATACATGCAGACATAAGAGTTTATACAAATGTTATTTTCATTGCAGGTCATATTGTTCTTTCACTCCATCTTCTATTTTGATTGTGAAATATTTGTTTCAGGGCGACCATTCAAGTGCAGTTTGTGTGAAAGTCAGTATATCAATAACTGTCCTGCCAAGGCCAAGGTCAAGAAAGAGCTGCAGCCAATTGTGAAAGAAAAATTTGGACAGCTGTTGCAGCTGTGTGTGAAATGTGGTAAGTGATTGTAAGTATAGTAGAGCTGCCCTTTCCCAAGCCAGGTGTATTGGGTATATGGTTAAAAGTTACTTAAATATCCTTTACAGGACATCACAGTCAATTCCAGCATTCTTTGGCTGTTTGTGATCTATTGGCAAGTTCGCATTCAGTAGTTTGTCATTGCTTTCTGAACGACGGGCATCCACACCATTTTATAAAAACCCCAAAGCAACGCGGTCTACTGCCAAATCGCTGGCAGATGTGTTTCGAACGCAGTATGCAGGATTATGAACTGCGTCCGTAACTCCTTCGCCATGGAGTTGAGTGCTAGTCCCATCTTTGTATTGACCAATCAGCACTGAGTGATGTGGACAGTAGTATCATGTTGGCAACCTTTACTTCCCAAAACATTTAATGGTACACATTTTAATCTGCGCCAACTTGGGAACCCGGGGTAATTAAAAACAAAAATGAACATAGAACTATTGTGCTGGTAGCCAAGTGTGCTAGCCACTGCACCACGATGACTCGTTAGATTTGTTTTAATGAGTAATTTATCAGAGTGCCGTGATGGGATCTCACTGTATGCTAGATATTCACAAAGAATCATATACAAGTCAAAATATTCTACAATAACTGGCCATATCTGGTAAATAAGTAATGTCCCCTCACTTGAAGCATGTTGGGTACCTAGTGCTTATCATCATCAAGTGCCTTGCCAGCTGGTCTAGGCATTCATGTCTCCCCACAAACCTCGGTCTTTGGTGTTCTGGATCAACTCTGCTGATGATATTCCAACCTTTATCATTGTTCTTTTTGTCTGTTGTAACATGGATTCAATATTTATTATTGTTCCTTTTGTCTATCTGACATGAATCCAGCATTTATCATTGCTGTTGTCTTGTCTTTCATGTCACAGAATAATATTTTACGTCATGCATGTACTTCATTGATTTTGTTAACAGTATTTTATTTCATTTATTATTTTTTTGGTGTCACTGAATCAGTAATTTATGTCACTGAGCCAATAATTCATCTTTATGTTATAAGAAAAAATAAACTAGAGAACTTGATGATAACAGGCAAGATTGAGGGGGAAAGAACAAGGGGAAGGCAGAGAATTAAATATCTAGATGGCTTGGCAACATGACATGGTCGAGACAAGAACATGCAGCTGATCCACAACTCTGGTGGTCGAGTGAGATGGTGAAACATGACCGCCCATGCTTGTCTGCATGGCACATGATGAATGAATGAATTTATGTCGCTGATGTAGTTTTCATACCCCTGTTTATATTGTCATGACATGACGTCAGATTCCCATGTAACAGTATGCAAAAGTAATATTCATGGCATGTTTGACAGCAATTGCAGTGAACCACACAGAAAACAAAGGACCAACACCTGAGCAGAGAGCAGAGTTTGAAGAAGAGGGTAAACAGTTTGCTCAGCACCTGGTCAAGTATCTCAGTGACAGCGCAGGTCAGCTTATGTTTTTGTTTCTTCCTTTAGTAGTAGTAGTTTTTGTGGTTGTTGACTGTTTGTGATTTCTTGGCATGTTTACGTTCAGTAGTTTGCCATTACTTTCTGAACGACCAGCACTCATACCATTGTATAAAAACTAATGCAAGGCAGTCTGCTGCCAAATTGCTGGCAGCCATGTTTTGAATGCAGTATGCAGGATTACGAATTGCACCCTTAAGGAATTTGCCACAGAATTGGCTGAGAAAATGCTGGTGTTAACTGCAATGTCCTGAATAAGATATGCAACTAACTTTTATTTTAGTATTAAGCCCTCAAACTTAAATGTCACAGAAGAAAATCTGACAAAACTGGATCTAGAGGAATACTGACATTTGAGATGTGAACATTGAAGAAAACCGGCTTGCAAACAGCATTATGGCTAAGAAACTGAAATACTTTGGTAAAATTAAATGTTACGGTGGTTTAGAAAGAACAGTAATGGAATGTTACGGTAGTTTAGAAAGAACAGTAATAGAATGTTACGGTGGTTTAGAAAGAACAGTAATGGAATGTTACAGAGGTTTAGAAAGAACAGTAATGGAATGTTATGGTTGTTTAGAAAGAACAGTAATGGAATGTTATGGTGGTTTAGAAAGAACAGTAATGGAATGTTACGGTGGTTTAGAAAGAACAGTAATGGAATGTTATGGTGGTTTAGAAAGAACAGTAATGGAATGTTATGGTGGTTTAGAAAGAACAGTAATGGAATGTTATGGTGGTTTAGAAAGAACAGTAATAGAATGTTACGGTGGTTTAGAAAGAACAGTAATTGAATGTTACAGAGGTTTAGAAAGAACAGTAATGGAATGTTATGGTTGTTTAGAAAGAACATTAATAGAATGTTACGGTGGTTTAGAAAGAACAGTAATGGAATGTTATGGTTGTTTAGAAAGAACAGTAATGGAATGTTATGGTGGTTTAGAAAGAACAGTAATGGAATGTTACGGTGGTTTAGAAAGAACAGTAATGGAATGTTATGGTGGTTTAGAAAGAACAGTAATGGAATGTTATGGTGGTTTAGAAAGAACAGTAATGGAATGTTATGGTGGTTTAGAAAGAACAGTAATGGAATGTTATGGTGGTTTAGAAAGAACAGTAATGGAAGGCAAGGTATCTTGGGAGGAGACAGTGGCTGACTTACAAAATTGTGAATGTAGGGCGTTAAAAACACCCTGGGTATGAAGATGAATAAGACAGGAAAATTTTCAGACTTGTGATTGGTTGACATTGTAAGCATTCTGTTATTAGAATAAGATGTACTCCTGGGAGTCTCTGTGGTGAAGTGGTCAAGCTGTTTGACTCGGGCTCCAAAGGTTGTGGGTTCGATTTTGGGCTGCGTCCTTCAGTTCATGAGTGAATTTTTTCAGAGACTCCTGAGGGTCATCGCTGGAGCTACAGAGTTCATGCTTTGTGTGACACTTTCCGCGCTGTGGACAGAGACTGAGCCATATGGGATAAAAACCTGATGCAATGACATCGACCCTGTTGACTTTTAAGCGACTTTGTTTGTTTGTTGATAGTCCATAAAAGTGGGTTTATGGTGTATTCAGAAATAGCTGCTTAGATGAGTATATCGAGATCCATAAATTGAAGGGTTAATAAACAGTTGAGAGGGTTATATTTTACCATTGTGTTCGTATTTTGTATGTTTTAATTTTGCTATTGTCTGTCAGAACAAATTATACTTGTCCAATGTGGGAACAGTCACCGCAATGTGTGAACAGTCACGACAATGTGTGAACAGTCGTCACAATGTGGGAACAATCACTGCAATGTGGGAACAATCACTGCAATGTGGAAACAGTCACTGCAATGTGGGAACAATCACCGCAATGTGGGAACAGTCACCACAATGTGGGAACAATCACTGCAATGTGGGAACAGTCACCAAAATGTGGGAGCAGTCACTGCAATGTGGGAACAATCACTGCAATGTGGGAACAATCACTGCAATGTGGAAACAGTCACTGCAATGTGGGAACAATCACTGCAATGTGGGAACAGTCACCACAATGTGGGAACAATCACTGCAATGTGGGAACAGTCACCAAAATGTGGGAGCAGTCACTGCAATGTGGGAACAATCACTGCAATGTGGGAACAGTCACTGCAATGTGGGAACAATCACTGCAATGTGGGAACAATCACCGCAATTTGGGAACAGTCTCTGCAATCTGGGAACAGTCTCTGCAATCTGGGAACAGTCACCACAATGTGGGAACAGTCACTGGGAACAATAAACATGCATAAAGGTAAAGGTAGACCTATAGCAGATACTGCCATTGGGGAGTGAAGCGTTAGGCTTTCGCATAACCTAGGTGACATATATGAGGTGTTGTGGCCAATTCCCTTCCACATCACCTCTTCTTCCCAGATGGTTCCTTGAAAATTGTCTGGAACCCATTTTTGTTAGGCTGTATCCACACCAGAGCCATGTTGACCTGTAAATATCATCCGGCCTCTGCTGATTGAACCTTGACCACTGTCTTGGTAGGCAAGTACAGTAACTACAATGCCACCATGGTTTATAGTTCTCTAGCACCCATTCTCTTTGCTAAACTGCTAGTGAGGAATGAGCAGATTGAAGTGAGCCTAAAGTACAGTAAAGCCATGCCACTTATTTAGTTTGAATGATATTACCTTGTTTCTGTTTTGTCAACAGCTGCGCGGCTGTATTGTTCATTTTACCAGACGACCAAGTGTGGTTGCATACAGTGCTTCATCACAGGCACACAGGCTAACAGGAGGAGGAAGACTAGCGTGTCAGGGGGAGAGTCTGAAACTTCTGACATAGTACAGTACTTTTTATTTTTTTAAAAATTAATTGCTCTCAATGCTTCAGAGCTTTTGTTTAGTATCCATCTACCTGATTTGTTTAAATTTTGTCGTGAGCGCCTCCAAAGTTATTTGTCTGTTTTTTGTCTATTTTATTAATCTGACTTATTAATAATAATTCATGGCTTTTGTCCTTAGCCCTTGACTTTGTATTTTTAAAACAGGTCTGAACAATTTGAAACTGCTGTCCATTTTCTATCAATATCGTGATTATGAATTGTTAACACTGAATGGTTTTTATGTAGTTCCTATATATTTCATTTTTATGACAGGCTGTAAACAGTTGCAGTATTAGTATTTTACAAAGGGCCTTTGAAAAAGTTGTGCACTTTAGTTGAAGGAGTCAAGGCATGTATCTGGATATTGGTGTGAACTTTGATCCTTCTGTGCGTATTCATCCTTCTAGGCAGTTCTCTTATTCCATCTTTTCTTTGCCTGTCTGGTGCCCTGGTGGTACAACTCACCAGGCTGAGCCTAGAACCATATCTTCATCATTTATCTAGACCTGATCATTGGAGAAATGATGTCCACAAACTGGATTTCCCAACACTTTGCAGTGTCATATGAAAGACTGACATCCTTTTAAATGGCAAACACCATATCATGAATTTGCTTTGCAGATTTGTGCTGCAATTTGATTTCACAACAAGCCTCCAATTTGTCCATATTACTGCTTCATAAACACCTTCACCAGTTTCCCACCAATTTCTCAAGTACATGGTACCCCTGGTATGCCGTGTAAATGCTGGAAGTTTAAACCAAGAGTATGTCTTTTCAGTGATACACAACACTCCCGATTGTCTTAATAATTTCTTAATAAAGCACGCAACTTTTTGATCACCCCTTGTATTTATTGCCATCTCTTTTGTGAAGGGGTTACGTATGCAATTCGTAATCCCACATACCGCATACAAAACGCAGCTGTTGGTAATTTGGAGCAGACCTGCTTACATTGGTTTTCATATTATGGTATGTGTGCCTGTTGTTCAGAAAGCAATGGCAAACTACTGAATGTAAACTTGCCAAGAAATCACAAAAAACCAAAAAATACGACGTCCTGTAAAGGATATGCACCTAACCTTTTATATGTATCATATACAGGGTTTTTATAAAGTCTCACTACACTTTGTATGTAGAACAGATTTTGCACAGACACCAATTCATGAATGTTTGTAGTTTATCTGTAATCAATTTTGTCATTCTCCATGTTTCTGATCCATACAGAAGTATTGATTTAACTTAAGAATTAAAAATTATAATTTTTGATGACATCGTGTACTTCATTTTTCAAATGTGTTCTGCATACAAAGTGTAGTGAGACTTTACAAACATCCGGTATTAAACCACTGTGATATTTAATATGGCCTTGTGACTGCTTTCTTCAAACTGGATAAAAAGTGTGTATGTTTCATGTTATTCATGTGTTCCAGACGGAGCTGAAAGGAGAGGATGGGGCAGCTTCCACAGACAAAGCTGATCAGACGGAGAGAGCCAAATATCTGTTAGGTCTTCTTAAAGAGTCCATGGCCAAGAAGCAGGCTCAGAACACCAAAACATCCAAGTGAGTAACAGAATCAGATGAGTTCTGTGCTGTTTCTTAATTACTTATTGGCACCTGGCCATCTTGACGGATGATAGTTTGCTACATTGTACTTAAAATAACGCACAACAACCACAACCCATAGTGGGAGCAGGGGATGGAGTTATACCTCTCCATAGTACACAGCCTGGGCTGAATTGTAGAAACTATGTGTTGCCCATGCAGCATGATCTCTCTCTCTCTCTCTCGGCATGTCTAGTTTACTCCAGAGGAAAGGTAACACCAGTACATCTATTGTGTCTGATCTATTTCTTAATAATGGTTCAGATAAATCAGAGATTTGATAGTCTCTTGAGGAAAGATGAAATTGATTACATAGGGGATAGTGTTTTCATACACGTTAAGATTAATAAGATTTCTAATAGTAAGTCAGTAAATCACCTTATTTACCTGCCATTGAGGCACATTGTCCATGTGATGTTAGCCTCATGTATTCGAACCCATGACAGCCAGTCTTGCAGGCAAGCATGCTAGCAACCGTGACTCCCAGGTCCTGGCTTCCTGCCTAGCATCTCTGCGTGCTATTTACCCTTTAAATGAACCATCAAAAACGAGAAGCAGATGGTAAGCTTTACTAGAACACGATCACATGTAGCAAATGTAGTTCCACTGTAAAAGCAAAGACTGTCATCTATTGCCTATATTACCTTGCGGTTTAGGATGGGGGTCTTGAGCCTGAGGAATTAAGGCCACCTGGCTAGTGCAGTCACTGCAAACTGTGCAAGTTAGGGTTTTCTTTTTGCCCCCGACAGAAAAAGAATCCACACCGTATCAAGGATTTCAGCCCGAAGGAGAACCCGGCGTTTTAGCCACTCAGCCGGCTGCTTAATGCAGTTCCACTAATCCCAGTATTTACCCATTAAAAAGATAGAACAGATAGTTTTATCACCTCTACTTTCACATTTGCTTGTTCAAAGACTAATTATATTGCTATTTCTCACCCGTAGTTCGCTAATGCACTGTTTATTTCCTTGAATTAAGTGATAAGAGCCAACAGACACGCAGCGACAACGCCAGTATAATGAAGGAGTCTGAGACGTTTATTCTGGAGAACAGAATGAAGCTAAAAGAGTTGGGTATCTGTGAGCGAGGCTGTCAAAAAGTTTTATGCTACTCCAACAATTTCTTACACAAGAAATCTTTTGGAAGTCAGGTATGCCATGTTTGACATTGTTGTACAATTTTAATTATGTAGTTGATGTGCTTACCTGTCAGGGTTCAGTTCTCAGGGGAGGCAGAGTTTTTTACTTGCCAGTATGGCTCTGGGGTCAACCCAGGCTTCGTAACATGAACATTTTCAGAATTGTCTGTGAATTGTCTAGGAATTATCTGTGAATTGTTTGTGCATTGTCTGGGAAGGAAATGTAATTTGGAAGAGAACTGGCCACCCCACCTCCTATGTTATGGCCCAACACTTCACATCACAATGGTAATATCTGTTATACTACTGCTACTACTGGCACCTGGCCGTCTTGACAGACAATAGGTTGTTACATTGTGCTTCTCTTAGCACAAAGCCTGGGCTGAACTGTAGAGATCATTTGCTTGCCCATGCAGCATAATCCCCTTTCGACCTGACTCCAGAGGAAAGGTAATACTGATACATGCTGGAACAAGATAAGGTGCAGAAGCTGCCAGGATCAGCTAAGCATTTCGCTGTCCACAAAAACTGTCCGCCTCTTGGAGCTTCGATCCTAGACCAGTTGCCAGCTCAGGTCTGGTCTGCCCTGCCACAACATTTTATCTTTAGGTTGCATTTTTTCACACCAAGATAAGGCTTGTTCCTTCCCAATTGCGCTCCTCCGCTTGAAGCCGTTGGCACAATGTGGGGATGTCGGGTTTGGTAAGCACCGCCCAACATTCGGCGCTAACAGAAAGCAGGTAGTACTGTCTGCTGTCATAAGGTAGCTCAGTCATATCTGACTAAGACCTGATACTAAGTAGCTGTTATAGGTTATCTTTATTTAGTTGATGTTATAATATAGTTTTTTTTTCTCTCACAAGAATCTTATATATCATTGAATGTGAGAAAGTGAATACTGAGATGATACATAGAACGTGTTGTGATATATGGCAGTTTTAAACAAATTTAGAAGAGCTTGGCAACACCTAAAGATGTGGTTTCTGAGATGTATGATGCAAATATCCTTGGACTGCTAGAGTAACTAACTGCGAATGCCTAGAAAAAGCTAATGAAAATAGACTAATATCTACAAATATAAGAAGGAAACATATCTCTGAAGTCAGAGTGGGTTCATCTGATGGCGAGGGACACTGGTAATAAGGAAGGCTAATCTACATGCAAAAATAAGTCCAGTACTATGCTTGAGTTCAAAGTGAGTGGGGAAAAAAAGGAGACAATGTTCTTTGGTGATGTAATGAGAAGAGAGGCTGTGGAAAATATTGTGATGACTGGAAGGATCAAAGGTAGAAGAGGCATTGGTAGACAGAAGTTATGCTAGATGGACTGAGACAGTGGGATGGGGGAATTTAATCAATAGAATTTATCCAGAACATCAAGGATCATGATCTCTGGAGAGGCATGAAAGCTTACACCAGTTGTCAGGGCATGTGATGGTGATTTTCTTCTCTTTCTGGACTTGACAGTGCGATGGAGACGGTCCTTGAGTCTGATCAGTCGAGACTCCTGACCCTCAATCACTTCATGGAGACAGTCCTTGAGTCTGATCAGTCGCTCATACACAACAACCACAACCAGACTCCTGACCCTCAATCACTTCATAGAGACAGTCCTTGAGTCTGCTCAGTCGCTCATACACAACCGCAACCAGACTTCTAACACACTTCATGGAGGGCAGCATGGCCGAATGGATAAGAGCGCTTGTTCTTAAAAATCCAGTGTGCTGATACTGAGGCAGTGGGTTCAACCCCTACACTGGTCAATTAGACTAAAATGTTGACTTCTCGAACTTAACTTGGGGACGTAAATTACAAGTATCTAAGAAGTCAGTAAGTTCATTTGATGACGAGTGACACTGTAATAGGGAAAACTAACCCACACACAAAAATCAGTCCATTGCACTAGAAGTAGTAACACATGTATGGACTACGCTTGAGTTCAAAGTGAGCAAATGTTTTTTAAAAAAAATGTATCACAGTGTGTGAACATGGCCTGGCTGTGAATCGTTAGTGGCTGACATCAATATAGTGTGACGGCTATCCTAATGTCATCTATCTACCAATAGAACCTGTGGCTCGGCACACCAATTGTTTCCCTTGGATTTGTACCAAGAATTACTACAACTACTTAATTATTACCGTTAACTACGGTATCTCCACCCTGCTACATCCAACAAAATAAATGTCTATTTACTATCGACTCCACCAATACATTTACCTATTATATTTGTCAATAACTAATTCTACTTTTAAGTCTCTCGTCTACCCGACGCAACTAACACCTTACTCTCCTGCATGAGTACTTTCTAACATCTCACCACAACTACTCTAAGCTATCCTCAAGTCTCTCCTAGCGTTCTTGCACCGCGATGATAGTTAAACCAGTCACACTTATCGGAATACGTTCTCTAGTACTCTATTTATACTACTCTGACATTCATTTATCTAATCACATTCTCTTGCTTGCCTCACTCATCTTTCACTACTATTCCTATTTATCGGGACTCTATCAGAAACAATAAACAACACCGCACATGACTAACGACAAATCTCACTCCGACTGGGCAAACCATATTCTCTCAATTCTCTGTATCAGGCATTCTTGCTTCGACATGACTCTGCCAAGAATACTAAATTTGTTTTATGAAACGTCATTCAGAATGTTAACGCTCTTTCTGTCAGCTTGTCATAAAATTTCCATAAATTCCGTCTAACTTCAGACATTCCACACAAAAGACATCACTCCTTTCAGTCATCAGCCACTCTTCGCATATTCACACAGCATTCGTATTTTATGTTTTCACAGACAGTGATACACAACCTTGTTCTCATCTCACGACTACTCTCGCATCGCGACAACCTTACGTGTCCATACCATTACTTCAAAAAAAAAAAACAATTTAGACGCCAATTCAACATTCCAGCAATCACTCACCACAGTCTAAGCGTGTCGATCTCCTCTACACACATTGACGCAAGATATATCAACCGCACAACTATTACCAATCGCTTGACAACATTTTATCCATGTATTCCACTTAGACGGCGTTTCAAAACCTCACTCCTACTTCACTCATCACGACGAACACCTGTTTGTCTACAGTTATACTCACGTACGGACAACGCATAACCTGACGAATTACTCAACAGGACTTTCACAATTCAACTACTTTCTTACTTCATTCTCAATCATCATAATGCCACTATTCTCCGTCTTACTTAATTCTCAACGTCAAACTACTCTGACAGTCAACTACTCACTCACTTTATCTTAACCTCCTCACCAGTTCATAATACTTCTTCGCGCTATGACATCCGCATTACCCAATCGTCATCACTATTCTATGACCACTTTATATCTCAAAATAACCTATGTAATACAAGACAATACTACATCAGTTCTCGACGTCACACATCACTTGCAGTGATTCTCCACCATTTTCCACAGCAACACCACATTTGAGTCGAAATTTGAGCCTCATCAAACTTGAATTACCCCAAGCTCAGTTACAAAATGCTAAAATCTGCTCGTATCGGTTATTTAACCCTTTACAGGGCAGACGCTTGTCCGTTTTCTAGCCCTGAACGGGCAAGATTTTTTCAGGTTCGGTAAAGTTTCGGGTCGCATTAGTAAATACATCACAAATAAGGTGTTAGTCAACCGATTTTAGTTAAATAAACAACACAATGAAGGGAAAAGCTTGCAGAATATGTTACTCACGTGATTGTTGTCGGTAATCCATAAATGAACACAAATATTTACTAAATATGGCATGTTGCTTGTGATTTTCCGTCATCTATACGGCAATTTACAAACACATTTTCAGAATCATAATCACTTTATTTAAAGTCCGACTCAGACTGCTAATGCAAAGTAACGCTTTGCACTGATATCTAGCTCCGATTAATAGTCAACTTCGTGCCCTTTAATGTCATTTAAATTGAACCTAGCGAAATCTCGGCTATCACTTGAAGAATCGCCGACATCCGTTTTGAAAAACAGCGTAAAAATCCCGAAAACTATCAAAAATTGCCCATAAAAGTCTGTTCAAATTCATACTATCGCGTTTACAAATGGCGGCCACGTTGTCAAGCTGTCGGCGAAAGCGAAAGTAGCGGTCGGAAGTGTCGGAAAGCCGAGAGATCGCGATTTTACAATGCATAATAGTATCGGCCGGAGTCGGCCGTTACGATCGTTTTATGACATCGGCCGGAATTGGCCGCTATGACCTGTAAAGGGTTAAATACAACCATGGTCTTACCGATTTCATGAGACTTCTAGCTTTTTCCAGCGACGCTTCATACTTCTGCTGTTCTCGTTTTCTACTTTCTACTAAGCAAACATCTTTCTTTTTGGAAGTATCTTTCTCTCTCTCTCTTGGTATTCGTCTCCTAGTCTTCCCTACTTTCCTGTCATATATACTGGTATCTTGTTCTAAAGAGTCACCAACCAAAACTCTGTCTGTCTGTCCACTAGCAAGCACACCGTATGAGGAAACATCACGCTTCGAGTCAGGATCTGCTCGCAGTGCAATCCTCTCGTTCTCTGAATCATCAGTATCTATAGTTGTTTCAGCAGCGCAGTACTTACTATAATATGCGGCAGTAGAGGTAGAAATATCTTCTCCATAACCTGAACTCTCACACCTAATATATCTACACCATTTAGGGATTAATTTAATGTCTATAGCTGAGGAACTTGACATACCATTCGTCGTACCTCTATTAAATATCATACTATTCGTATTTCTTTCTGTTATACTTTTCCTCACCTGTCTTTTAACATCTTTGGTACTTGTCTGCCTGTCTTCTGTCTTGGGTTGTTCAACCACTGTACCAGTGTCTCTCTTTGTCACTTTATCAATCGACGTCTGAGTACTCTTTTCCACACTACTGCCTGGTTGCGTCTGTGTCTCTCTTTCTTGTCTGACACAAAAGACTGAAGATACCTCCTGACTACCCAAAATATTATCTGTGTTTCTTTCTCTGTTATTCAACTTTGCTACCGAATATCGCAACTGTCTGATCTGAAACCAGTTCTCTCGCAAGGCTTTTGCGTTTTCACTATTTGAAGGCCACGACCACCGTTTCCTTTTCTGACCATTACTAATTCCTATATATCTCTGTGTCTCACTCTTATCTGCTTTCATATTTATATAGCTAATAACTTTAGTATTGTAGCTACACTGGTTATCATTCCTATTGACCGACTGCCATCTATTGGGCTTGCCTACACTATAATATCTCATACCTATCTCATGCTCCATTCGTTCAGGCGTCTGCCTCTTTATCAATTCTATCATAGACGAAATTCTATCTACGTCCATTTTTAAGCCATCCATCAACTCTGTCACACGTCCTAACTTCCTATAAAAGATTTCCATAGTAGCTCACCACGCCTTTATGATATAAAGCCTTGTTGTTTTCAATACGTAGGCAGCTTTCCTATCGCTAGCACATACTCTGCAAAAGGTTACTCAAAGACAAATCTTTAAAAAAAAATGCATCAGGTTTTCAATTCTTCAATTCTATCTTAAAACAATTAATTATACACATATGCCTACTCCTTAACTAATTTAAATTAAACTTCTTACTCAGCCAACATTGTCCTTCGGTTCCGTTGCAAATTTTGGTCTCTGCCTGTAGTTAGACACTTGTCGAAAACTGCATATTAATGGTTCTCATGTTTCAGTCTTGTATGCTGAGAGGCACACAGCGAGCTCCAGGAAAGCAGGTAAGTTGATGTTAGTCCAGCAACACAACAGCACCCAGGAACAACAACGACGTCGATAAGACAGTGAGGAACGATTGAACGTATCAGCCACCCAGGGACGGGCTCTTGAAACACGGCAAGGAACGATTGTGATCAGAGGACAGCACTGGCCAGCCCTCTGAAATCAGCAATGAACGATAGTCAGCTTCTCAAAACAACCGACAGTGTAGAGCAGCGGCTGACTGACTTGACAAAGGAGTCTTCACCAGCCCCGTAAAGATCTTAAGGCTGACTTGACAAAGCGGCTCTCTCACACAACAGAGCCCGGAGATGACTTGACAGCGATAGCGGCTCTCACACAACAGAGCCCGGCGAAGTTGATCCACATCTTGAAAACTTTCTCCAGCGTTCCACAGAGTATGGTTGTCTTCCAATCGAAAAAAAATGAAGGAGTATGACGCCCAATCGACAAAATGAGGGAGTATGACGCCCAATCGACAATTATTTGACGGTTGTTGTCCAATCGAAAAAATTGAAGGAGTATGACGCCCAATCGACAATTATTTGACGGTTGTCTTCTTCTCTTGCAGGAAAAGAAAAGGAAGAGCCTCTGGATTCCTCACTTCAATCGATATTCTTCATGCCGCTGATTGTGGAAAAACGGAAAAACGAGCGTATTTGCTAGGTTCCTCGCTTCAATCGTAGTCGATGACTTCTGACTTACTTTCACCGATAAATGGCTCTTCTAGTCGTCTTCATGCCGCTGATTGTGCCCGTCTGGATTTGAAATGACAACGATCGAGACAATAATCAATTGATTGATTGATTGATTGCTTGATTGAGCCGGCTCACTATAATCGTTGACCAACAACTCCAGACTTTATCTTCAGACAACCAAGGTCACCTTCAATGTACTTCAGACGATAACGGTTAAATCGACAGTTTCAGCAAGACCAGATTTCACGGCAGCATATCTGGAACATCCATATGTTTCGAAAAGAACGAGCAGGTCAACACAGGATTCAACAATGACGATGGCTGCTCTGTTTCACGACTCGGAACATTATGTGTTGTGTGGCAGTTTTAACAACCATCAACCCCATCACAAAAGACTTGAAAATACGACATAAGTTGTTCCTCCAGAGTGCAGGACTTCAACACAACCTTCCATGACTTCTGTTGACTTCAATATTCCAATTTGATTTATTTTATGATGAGCTCTGTGATCAGTAGTGGCCGCGACAGCACGATTCAGAAATCCTGGTATACTCGGCGCCAAATCAGGTCATATCACAGTGTGTGAACATGGCCTGGCTGTGAATCGTTAGTGGCTGACATCAATATAGATGACAAACTCCGCGTTGTAAAGTATAAAAGGTTTTATTTAGTCATCAAATACATTTTCCTGCTGCCGATGTAAATACAGACATCTTTGTTGTTCTTCTAATGGCCGAATCCCAAGTGACGCGTGAGCAACCCCTGGATACCTAAACCCATTCGTGCTCACGCGTTCACTAACTTTATTTCCCCATTAGTTAATGAATGCGCAGCATTCATTAACTCTCTAACTACTAACCTAAATCCCTTACTGTTATAAATGCTTCATTTGGAATTGTGCATCCACATGTCTCTGGTGGAAAGGCTAGTTCGGGGGACACAGTGAATTCCCATGCCTGTAGCAGTGCTTCCAGTCTTGGCCAGAACAGTGTATATAGTTCATCTTCATCTATGACTTCTGTTTTTTGTAATTCATTCCAGAAATGTATGTTCATATGAGATGTTACTGAATATTTGCAGCCTCGACTACAGAGGACCAAAGGTAGGGCAGCACTGGGCCGTCTTCATGCTCTTGAGGATATCTGTAAGATGAAGTGCTGTGAAAAGAACTGTGTGAAGGTATGTGTTCGTTTATGATTTGTTGTAATGTTTAGTGTAAAATGAGTAGCTGATAAAGGAAGTGTGTGAAGGTATGTGTTCGTTTATGATTTGTTGTAATGTTTAGTGTAAAATGAGTAGCTGTGAAAGGAAATGTGTGAAGGTATGTGTTCGTTTATGATTTGTTGTAATGTTTAGTGTAAAATGAGTAGCTGTGAAAGGAAATGTGTGAAGGTATGTGTTCGTTTATGATTTGTTGTAATGTTTAGTGTAAAATGAGTAGCTGTGAAAGGAAATGTGTGAAGGTATGTGTTCGTTTATGATTTGTTGTAACGTTTAGTGTAAAATGAGTAGCTGTGAAAGGAAGTGTGTGAAGGTATGTGTTCGTTTATGATTTGTTGTAATGTTTAGTGTAAAATGAGTAGCTGTGAAAGGAAGTGTGTGATTTGTTGTAATGTTTAGTATAAAATGAGTAGCTGAGAAAGGAAGTGTGTGAAGGTATGTGTTCGTTTATGATTTGTTGTAATGTTTAGTGTAAAATGAGTAGCTGTGAAAGGAAGTGTGTGAAGGTATGTGTTCGTTTATGATTTGTTGTAACGTTTAGTGTAAAATGAGTAGCTGTGAAAGGAAGTGTGTGATTTGTTGTAATGTTAGTGTAAAATGAGTAGCTGTGAAAGGAAGTGTGTGAAGGTATGTGTTCGTTTATGATTTGTTGTAATGTTTAGTGTAAAATGAGTAGCTGTGAAAGGAAGTGTGTGATTTGTTGTAATGTTTAGTGTAAAATGAGTAGCTGTGAAAGGAAGTGTGTGAAGGTATGTGTTCGTTTATGATTTGTTGTAATGTTTAGTGTAAAATGAGTAGCTGTGAAAGGAAGTGTGTGATTTGTTGTAATGTTTAGTGTAAAATGAGTAGCTGAGAAAGGAAGTGTGTGAAGGTATGTATTCGTTTATGATTTGTTGTAACGTTTAGTGTAAAATGAGTAGCTGTGAAAGGAAGTGTGTGAAGGTATGTGTTCGTTTATGATTTGTTGTAATGTTTTAGTGTAAAATGAGTAGCTGTGAAAGGATAGTGTGTGATTTGTTGTAATGTTTAGTGTAAAATGAGTAGCTGTGAAAGGAAGTGTGTGAAGGTATGTATTCGTTTATGATTTGTTGTAATGTTTAGTGTAAAATGAGTAGCTGTGAAAGGAAGTGTGTGAAGGTATGTGTTCGTTTATGATTTGTTGTAATGTTTAGTGTAAAATGAGTAGCTGTGAAAGGAAGTGTGTGATTTGTTGTAATGTTTAGTGTAAAATGAGTAGCTGAGAAAGGAAGTGTGTGAAGGTATGTATTCGTTTATGATTTGTTGTAACGTTTAGTGTAAAATGAGTAGCTGTGAAAGGAAGTGTGTGAAGGTATGTGTTCGTTTATGATTTGTTGTAATGTTTAGTGTAAAATGAGTAGCTGTGAAAGGAAGTGTGTGATTTGTTGTAATGTTTAGTGTAAAATGAGTAGCTGAGAAAGGAAGTGTGTGAAGGTATGTATTCGTTTATGATTTGTTAGACATTTTTGATGTAAAATGATTAGTTTTGGGAACATTAATTTATGACAGCGGTATTCAAAATGTGTGCATTCTCTTGTCTCCTATGCCATATTGCCTTTATCCACATACACACACCTCATTCTTGTTGTTAGTTCTAATAGCATGCCAGAGTATTCAGTCTGACAGATGTACAGGTATTTGAACATTTAACTGCACCAGAAATCTGACATTATGTTTTCCCATTAATTTATTCTTGAGAATTGTGGTAGTTTCCCCTTGGCTTGCACATTCATACAATCTTTTTTCTAGCTATAAACATGTCACATAGAAATAGAAGGGAAAATCCTCAACCAAGTTGATAATTTTAGATACCTAGAGGCATTTATAACATCAGATGGAAGATGTACAACAGAGATTAGGAGCAGAATAGGGCAGGCAAAAGCCGCATTTCAGAAAATGAAGAGTATCTTATGCAATAAGTCACTATCACTGAATGTAAGAAAGAGAGTGCTGAAATGCTATGTAGAACCAGTTTTGCTGTATGGCAGTGAATCTTGGAATGTAAATGAACAAATAAAGAAGAAATTAGAAGCAACAGAGATGTGGTTCCTGAGACGAATGTTGCAAATTCCTTGGACTGCCAGAGTAACTAACGACGACTGCCTGAAACAGGCTAATGAAACTAGAACATTATATACAACAATAAGACACAGACAAACAGCTTTCCTCGGTCATGTGACGAGAAGAGAGGCATTGGAGAACATCGTAACAACTGGAAAGATCGAGGGGAAGAGAGGCAGAGGTAGACCAAGAGAAGTGATGCTGGTTGGATTGAGACGGTGGCATGGAGGAATATCAGCAGCAGAGTTGATCCAGAAAACAAAAGACCGAGATCTATGGAGAGCCATGAACGCCTACGCCAGCCGGCACGGCACTTGATGATGATGATGATAAACATTCCACTGAGGGTAGTATTAAAGTAGCCTGTGATACGATCACAAAGCTGGGGACTTCTCTCAGAAGGAGTATTGTTGCTGCATGACACTGCCAGTCCTCATACAGCAGTGGATACACAACTTACTGTGAAATTTGAGGGCTTGAAACATCCAGCATACAGCCCAGACTTGGCGCCATCAGAATTTCACTTGTTTTGTACCCTTGAAAGAACATTTATGGGATCAGTGGTATGCAGATAACAACGAGGTAATTGAGGATAAGCAAAATTAGTTTAAGACCATACCCAAAAACGCTTTTCTGGAAGGCATCAATAGCTTGTGGACATGTGCACTAGGTGTGTTGCCAGGCAGGGGGAGCTATTTTCTGTTACTTAATAACTTCCCCTTGAACATTAGGTATTAAAGAACATTGAAGAACTTCTGAGGCTGATATATTACAGCAGGTAATAAAGAACATTGAAGAATATCTGAGGCTAGTATGTTACACCAGGTAATAAAGGACATTGAAGAACATCTGAGGCTGGTATATTACACCAGTTAATAAAGAACATTGAAGAATATCTGAGGCTGGTATGTTACACCAGTTAATAAAGGACATTGAAGAACATCTGAGGCTGGTATGTTAAACTAGATAATAAAGAACATTAAAGAACTTCTAATGCTGGTATGTTACAGCAGGTAATGAAGAACATTGAAGAACTTCTAATATTGGTATGTTACACCAGATAATAAAGGACATTGAAGAACATCTGAGGTTGGTATGTTACACCAGGTAATAAAGAACATTGAAGAACATCTGAGGCTGGTATGTTAAACTAGATAATAAAGAACATTGAAGAACTTCTAATGCTAATGCAGGTAATAAAGAACATTGAAGGAATTCTGAGGCTGGTATGTTACACCACGTAATAAAGATCATTGAAGAAGTCCTGATATCATCAAAAGTAATCAGATTAACAAATTAATAGTAGCATTTTATTTTGTTTTTACTTTCAGTTGTTGCTTTCTACTTTCTAAGCTGCTTATTTTCTTATATAAACTTTGTCAGTTGAGGTGTTGTTGTATTTTGTATTGTTTTAGCTGGCAGTAAAAAATCAGTCGACACTAGCTGATTGGAGACAGCGTGCTCAGAATGGTCAGAAGGAGATGTGGAAAGTTCTGGAAGAAATGCTGACATTCACAGGTTAGACTGTTTACTTTTGAGATCATGTCAGTTATTTACGACTCACAACTTTAAACTGTCCCTGATGAGGAAAACGAGGTAAACTAACAATGATAAGTGACAAATAAAAGATAGCTACAAATCACCTGGGATATGAGTTAAATGAATATCTAGTTTTTAATGGGTTGTAACGGATAGGAAAAGAAATGAAGATATCTTGAAAGAAGTTAACTCACAAAGAGAACAGTAGAAGACAGCCCTAATACTTTGGGTATGACATGAGGAGGAGGAAGCTGGAGTATGTCATCACAACAGGAAAGTTAAAGGGGATGAGAAGCAAGGGATAGACCAAGAGAGCAAATACTGGACAGTCTGAACATCATCCCATGAAGGAACATCAGTATCAGAATTGATTGGCAGCACAAGAAACAGAAGACTAGGGACAGACATGATCACCAACATCACATGGCATAGATTATAAGAAGAATGAGTTAGTAACACTCATAGATAGAAATAATGAAACATTAAGTAGAGTCATTAATCTATTTAATTAAAATGTTGCATTGTTAGGAAGCAGAGTGTTAATGGGGCACTGACAGGGGAAGGAAAGAATATTAACGCGTTGCTGTCAGCCTGAAAGCTGGCAATCCTTTTGTTTCCTCTCTCATTTGTGCAACTGTCACGCAAAATTAATTAACCACACAATTAATATGTCCACTTGTCATTGATTGTGAGACTTAAATGAGATATCATTAGATGCCATATTGTCAACTCTGTCATGTGTTTTTAATAAATATTTGAAAAATTGGAGAAAGTCCATAAAATCCTTTTTTCTCAAAGGATAAGGAAAGTAAACTTGAATACAACTGTTTTCTGAAAGAAGATATATCTGACCTTGAGACATACATATATCACAGTCAAACATTAAGTTAAGAGGTGTCGTTAGCCGCTACATGCTGCAGGATTTATTAAGGAGATCTGATCACTTATGGACAGAATGGTTCGATGTGCAGTGAGGATGATCTGTCGACTAACTAACTAGGTATAAAAGCATATCTACAATATGACTTAGTAGTTAGTGCACTTTCCTGCCAAGACACTAGTCTGTGTTCAATCCCCAGCAGAGACCACTTGATTTTTGTTTAGACTCATTTGGCCCTGGAGTTGGCCAGGAATCATAAAAATGGGTGTTGAACAATTTTCAGAATTTTCTTGGAATTGTCTGGGAAGGAAAGCGGATGAGTAAGGTTACCACCTCATGTGTCGTAACCTAGATTATGTGACGGCCTAACATTTTACACCCCAATGGCTGTATGTGCTATATAAACTAGATTATGTGACGGCCTAACATTTTACACCCCAATGGCAGTATGTGCTATATAACCTAGATTATGTGACGGCCTAACATTTTACACCCCAATGGCTGTATGTGCTATATAAACTAGATTATGTGACGGCCTAACATTTTACACCCCAATGGCAGTATGTGCTATATAACCTAGATTATGTGACGGCCTAACATTTTACACCCCAATGGCAGTATGTGCTATATAACCTAGATTATGTGACGGCCTAACATTTTACACCCCAATGGCAGTATGTGCTATATAACCTAGATTATGTGACGGCCTAACATTTTACACCCCAATGGCAGTATGTGCTATATAACCTAGATTATGTGACGGCCTAACATTTTACACCCCAATGGCAGTATGTGCTATATAACCTAGATTATGTGACGGCCTAACATTTTTACACCCCAATGGCAGTATGTGCTATATAACCTAGATTATGTGACGGCCTAACATTTTACACCCCAATGGCAGTATGTGCTATATAACCTAGATTATGTGACGGCCTAACATTTTACACCCCAATGGCAGTATGTGCTATATAACCTAGATTATGTGACGGCCTAACATTTTACACCCCAATGGCAGTATGTGCTATATAACCTAGATTATGTGACGGCCTAACATTTTACACCCCAATGGCAGTATGTGCTATATAACCTAGATTATGTGACGGCCTAACATTTTACACCCCAATGGCAGTATGTGCTATATAACCTAGATTATGTGACGGCCTAACATTTTACACCCCAATGGCAGTATGTGCTATATAACCTAGATTATGTGACGGCCCTAACATTTTACACCCCAATGGCAGTATGTGCTATATAACCTAGATTATGTGATGGCCTAACATTTTACACCCCAATGGCAGTATGTGCTATATAACCTAGATTATGTGACGGCCTAACATTTTACACCCCAATGGCAGTATGTGCTATATAACCTAGATTATGTGACGGCCTAACATTTTACACCCCAATGGCAGTATGTGCTATATAACCTAGATTATGTGACGGCCAAACATTTTACACCCCAAAGCAGTATGTGTTATAGCACTACCTTTACTTTACTTATCATACCATGCAATGGAAAGAGAACAGATATTTAGAATTTTTATGCCTAATCTATATAGTGCCAGCTCCGTGGTAAAGGGGTTACGGGTGCAGTTCGTGGTCCCACGTGCTGTGTTCGAAACACAGCTGCGGGTGATTTGGCAGCAGACCGCCTTGTGTTGGTGTTTTGCGAAATGGTATTGGTGCCGGTCGTTCAGAAAGCAATTGCAAACTACTGAACATAAACTTGCTAAGAGATCACAAACAGCAAAAAAAAAAAAAAATGCTGGAGTTGACTGCTATGTCCTATAAAAGATATGCAACTAACTAATCTGTATAGTATATTCTCATGAGTAACGTAACCTGCGCGAGAATCGGTAGCAGTTCTCTCCGTGTTGGTAACTTACGGGGTATGTGGCTCAGAAAGCAATGGCAAACTAGTGAGCGTAATCTTGCCTGGTACATCAACAGCAGCTGAAAAATGCTGGTGTTGACTGCAACATCCTGTAAGGGATATGCAAAAAAATATATATATGTATATATATATATATATATATATATATATATATATATATATATATATATATATATATATATATATATATATAGTAGAAGTTAACGTGGCTGAAAGGACAAGAGCACTCTCTCTTAAGCTTCCGCAGGTCGGGTAAAGGGTTCAGTTCCTACAATGGTATTAAGTTGGACTTAAAAGGTTGACATCTCGTTCAGAAAGCAGTGGCAAACTACTGAAGCTGCTGGGGTTGATCACAAGGATATACAACATTTAAAAAAATGTATATAGTAAGTAAATATCCCTTTTATGTGCCTTAGGCACAATGGGCATATGATGCTGTACCCATTTTTACATGTTTATATATACCTTTATATATCTCACTTGAAACGTCACACAAGTTTTGAAGAACAATAATGGAGGGGTATATGCTCGGGAGGAGAGGCAGAGGAAGGCAAAGAGAAGATGGGTGCTGAATGTGGCAGATGATCTCCACAAGGGTGTTGTCACGGTGCAGGCGAGGCGAGGAGGTTTAGACAAAAGAGAGAGATTATTATTAATATAATAGTAGTAATGGGCGACGATGTTGTTGTACCGTGAGCAGATGTTAATGTCAACTTGGCATTCGTGAGGCAGCGACTATTGCTGCCGAAGTCCCCTGGTTATCTGCAGCTCGTTCTAGGGATGCTGGCCCCGCATTCTGCGCCATGCTCTCAAACGGTCCAACTCTGTTAGATACGATGGTGTCAACGGTCTATGGACTTCTGACGGCTTGAGACATCCGACCCTCTCCGGACCAGAGAAGGATGGTTCGAACTGCTGACTGTTCCTTTCAATGGCAACCCCTGGGCAAAACACGGCCGGTCAGCACTGGACCCACGCTCACTTCTAAACAAATGAATTCCACATCACAGACAGATTAAAGCACTCGACAAGGCCATCTTTTCATTGAGTACTCCAGACGAGAAGTGCAGACTTTATTTCACAGCTCTGTATATTTAACAACACACACGCAATACCGTATTCTAAAGGCCGGCCGAGCTAACCTGACTCTGGCGCCCGTTGATCACCGTTCCACCTATAGCCATACGTAAGCGCCGCTTATAAATTATCGCACGACAGCCAACTCGGACCACCCCGAGCATCATGGATAACGGGCTGTAATTTCCAAAGTCCCATCTCTGTCGCTTTCGCTCAAATTCTAAAAAGCCATGGCCTGACCCTGTGTGAATCCCTCCTTAGTTGTGTTTAATGTTGGTGTGGACTACTGCGTGTGCCTATCCTCAACTGTCCCTCGCCGCCCACTGGTGGTTGTACTTAGTTCAAATGCTAACGTTTATTTCGACAGCGTTTCTGCACCTATCTAAGGTTCTAAACACGGCGTGCTGATGTCTTGATGTTTCTCACCCAAAGTCTAAGCCCAAAGTGATATTGCTAACCGTCCGTTGTCAGATGACGTATAGATGGTGCGTTTACTCTGACTGTTTTCTGGTGCATGATATGTTCTTTCGCATGCGCACCCAACATCATTTCTATGACATGACAAGTGGGTTGGACCTAGAAGTTTTCCGGAGTGTTGTTATGAGAGCGAGGTTCTGCAAAGGAAATGCTACTGAATGAATGAATGAGTTAATATATATCTACATGCTCCGCGGCGAAGGGGTTATGGGCGCAGTTCGTAATTCTGCATTCAAAACAGAGCTGTGGATGATTTGGCAGCAGACCGTCTTGCATTGGTTTTTATAAAATGGTATGAGAGCCAGTTGTTCAGAAAGCAGTGACAAACTACTGAACATAAACTTGCCAAGAAATCAAAAACAGCCACAAAATTATGGGGTTAACTGCCACATCTTGTAAAAGATATGCAACTAACTTTAACTCACTGCTATTACTTTTCCTTGTTCGCAGATTCTGGAAAAACTAGCTGTTACAAGTTTATCTGTATGGTGACTGGATGCTGTCTGACAACTGTACAGAAAGTGTATGCAGAAATCCTGTTATTCCGAGGCACAACAAGTTGTCCCAGCCAAAAGGAACATGGCATGAGGTTTCACTGGAAGAGACAGAAGGAACTGGGCAAGCTACTGAAAGGTATTGTAGGCACTTTAGTAACTTTTTCTAAATTGCTTTTTAATTATATAACCTGCATAGTTGGATAGCTCTTGAAATTACAAATCCAACGATACCCTATTCAAGTCTGTGGGTCAATTTTAAAGCGAGATATTAATGTTTGTGTGTAAGTTTATAATTTACAAGGAAAATATAAAGAAAACGGTTTTGACCTTTCCACTTTTTGTGACCCTACATACACACTCACACAACTGCTCGTCGTCAAGGAGATTAACACGCACAAGGGACTGTAACTTTCCCAGTTTATATATAAACACACAGACACTCAGACGTATATACCACGCCATTCCGTGATGACGTCAGGCCGCGCGCAGACCACACGCGGCGAGACTTGTCAGACAGCGTAGATTGCCGTAGATATTTGAATTTTGACAAAACATGTTCCGTTGGAAAGATTAAAAATTATCAATGATCCCGCCCATGCAGAGTGATGAAAATTTATACAAAAATACTAAATTTGACGTTGAATGCAATCGTGCATTCATTGGCATTAAAATCGCTGTGAATATTCCATAACAATATTAAATAGTCATCGCTGACAAGAAAACGGCTATTTCCGGCCATTGAAATATCACATCAGAGCATGCAATTTTCATTATTTTCGTTCAAGATTTGCCTCCCGACTTTAATAGTCGAAAATGATAAGATTTACATAAAAATGGACGATACGTCTAATGACATATATTAGAACAAACAAATACATCTACATAAAACGTGATTTGTGGGTATAGTTACGTCTGAAAAGGTCACGCTGTATCTCTGCGTGAGAAACGAATTTCAGAAACACGAGATGTACACACATAAACCGAGGAGGGAAAAACTATATAATGTAATTGGTCCCTTTTTTAACGCGAACTTGAAATAATCGGGGAATTTAACATCACGAGTACTCTTTATGTTCTTAATATCGGGGTACAATAACAAGAAAACGGAAATCGCCGTAAGAATCATCTCCGGTAATGTTCGTTAACAGATAACGTAGTACCTAGGTATTGTAAGCTTGTTACGGTGAATGTGAGTTTTATGAGAATTTCATCAGATATCTTAAAGTTATATATAGTTGCTGAAAGGTGTTGGTATAAGTAAAACATTTTAATTTTCTCACAGTGTATGTGTGTTTCATAAGAATTTCATCAGCTATATTAATCTATGGGTACTCAAAGGTATTGGTATAAGAAATTTAATTTTCTCAATCAGTGCAAATTTCATGAGAATTTTGTCAGATATATTAAAGTTATCTAGTTACTGAGAGAGAATTTCATCAGGTATATTAACCCTTTACCGGGCAGATGCTTGTCCGTTTTTTTAGCCCTGAACAGGCAAGATTTTTTTCAGGTTCGGTACAATTTCGAGGTTACGTTAGTAAAAACATCACAAATATGGCGTTAGTCAACCGATTTTAGTTAAATAAACAACACAATGAAGGGAAAAACATGCAGAATATGTTGCTCACGTGATTATTGCCGGTAATCCATACATGAACACAAATATTTACGAAATACAGCATATTGTTTGTGATTGTCAGTCATCTATACGGCAATTTGCAAACATTTTCAGAATCATAATCACTTTCTTTAAAGTCTGACTCACGACTGCTAATGCAAAGTAACACTTTTCACTGATATCTAGCTCCGATTAATAGTCAACTTCAGTGCCCTTCAATGTCACTTAAATTGAACCTAGCGAAATCTCGGCTATCACTTGAAGAATCACCAAAATCCATTTTGAAAAACTAAGCGTAAAAGCCCCGAAAACTATAAAAAAAAAATCTGTTCAAATTCATAGTAGGCGCTTGCAAATGGCGGCCACGTTGTCAAGCTGTCGGCGAAAGCGAAAGTAGCCATCGGAAAGACGAGAGATGGCGTTTTTACTTTGCATAATAGTCACGGGCACATTGGGGTGGTTCGCCCATTTAAGTGTATGGACGGAAACTGACGTTTCATCCACTAAAGGGTTAAAATTGTCGATAAATACTAACAGGTATTGGTATAAGTAAAACATTTTAATTTTCTCACAGTTAATACCAGTTTCATGAGAATTTCTTCAGATATAATAAAGAGGCTAAATGTTAAATATCCCAAGCAAAGACAGCATTGTACAAAACAGAGGAGGTCAGCATGGCCGAATGGATAATTGCGCTACATCTTAAACTTGTGGCTTGCTGATAGCGATGTAGCGGATTCAACCCCTACACTGGTCAGCTGGGCTAAAATGTTGACTTCTCATAATTGACTTGGGGACGTAAATTACAAGTACATCAGAAGTCTGACTGGGTTTGCCTGATGGCGAGGGACACTGGTAATATGTGGACTATGCTCAAGTTCAAAGCAGGAAAATAAAAATAAAGCGAGACAAGGAATATTCATGGCAATATAAAAATAAAGCGAGACAAGGAATATTCATGGCAATATAAAGATAAAGCGAGACAAGGAATATTCATGGCAATATAAAGATAAAGCGAGACAAGGAATATTCATGGCAATATAAAAATAAAGCGAGACAAGGAATATTCATGGCAATATAAAGATAAAGCGAGACAAGGAATATTCATGGCAATATAAAAATAAAGCGAGACAAGGAATATTCATGGCAATATAAAGATAAAGCGAGACAAGGAATATTCATGGCAATATAAAGATAAAGCGAGACAAGGAATATTCATGGCAATATAAAGATAAAGCGAGACAAGGAATATTCATGGCAATATAAAGATAAAGCGAGACAAGGAATATTCATGGCAATATAAAGATAAAGCGAGACAAGGAATATTCATGGCAGTATAAAGATAAAGCGAGACAAGGAATATTCATGGCAATATAAAGATAAAGCGAGACAAGGAATATTCATGGCAATATAAAGATAAAGCGAGACAAGGAATATTCATGGCAATATAAAAATAAAGCGAGACAAGGAATATTCATGGCAATATAAAGATAAAGCGAGACAAGGAATATTCATGGCAATATAAAGATAAAGCGAGACAAGGAATATTCATGGCAATATAAAGATAAAGCGAGACAAGGAATATTCATGGCAATATAAAGATAAAGCGAGACAAGGAATATTCATGGCAATATAAAAATAAAGCGAGACAAGGAATATTCATGGCAATATAAAGATAAAGCGAGACAAGGAATATTCATGGCAATATAAAGATAAAGCGAGACAAGGAATATTCATGGCAATATAAAGATAAAGCGAGACAAGGAATATTCATGGCAATATAAAGATAAAGCGAGACAAGGAATATTCATGGCAATATAAAGATAAAGCGAGACAAGGAATATTCATGGCAATATAAAGATAAAGTGAGACAAGGAATATTCATGGCAATATAAAGATAAAGCGAGACAAGGAATATTCATGGCAATATAAAGATAAAGCGAGACAAGGAATATTCATGGCAATATAAAGATAAAGCGAGACAAGGAATATTCATGGCAATATCTTTGTTCATTGAGGTGGGAAAGATTGCTCTTAACAGATGTGGCAAGTTTGTACTGAATGGAGTCTCCGAGGTGAAGTGCTCAAGCTGTTTGCCTCATGCTCCAAAGTTTGTGGGTTCGATTCCCAGGCTACGTATTTTATTTCCTTTTGGCGCTCGCTTGCTTTGAACTCAAGCGTAGTCCATACACACTATTTATAGTAGTGATGGACTGGGTTAGCTTTCCCAGTCTTTCGGTTCACAAGTTAATTTTTCTCGGAGTCTTCTGGGGGTCGTTGCTGGAGCTACGGAGTTCATGCTTTGTGCGATGCTTTCGACAGTTCGCCATACGAGACAAAGCCATATGGGATAAAGCCTGGTGCAATGAAGTCAATCCTCGACTTTTAGGATTTTTTTAAAGACAGAAGTGAATCATGGACAGTCAGCAGATTAGAGATGAATTATGTGGAAGCTGCAGAGATGTGGGTTTTATAGACAATTGCTGAGAACACCATAGACAGGTGACTAGTGTAATGAAGACATGAGGAAACTCACAAAGAGGACTCGTTTCTCACATCAGAAGAGGACAGTCCACACAGCAGCCTTTGAGCCCATGAGAAGAAGAAAGGTTGAGAGCGTCGTGACACAAAAAAAAGTTGGAGAGGAAAAGAATCAGGGGTGACCAAGAAAGAAAGATGCCAGACAGTTTGGAATTATGACATGGAGGAACATTTGTATCAAGATGATTGGCAGTACATGAGACAGAGGCTGTGGGCAGACATGGTAGCCCGAGCCATACGGGCATGGAAGATGCTTGCTTGCCAGCCAACGGGTCATAGGCTCAAATCTGCATTTGGGCTAGATTTTAATTTTTGACCTGGGCTCCCAGATTGACCCAACCTATAACAGGTGTTAGGAAGTATCTTGGGAAGTAAAGGACATTTGACCAATATTGCTGTTTATTTTATACTGCTTGGACTATAAGAAGGCTTGTTAAAGTTACTTGCATATCCTTTACAGGATGTTTGCCGTCAACGCCAGCATTTTCTTCTGTTGTTGATCTCTTGGGAAGGTTATGTTCTGTAGTTTGCCATTGCTTTCTGAACAACCGGCACCCATACCAATTAGTAAAACCAATGCAAGGTGGTCTTCTGCCAAATCGCGCGCAGCTGTGTTTCGAACTTGGGTGCGCGGGATCACGGACCACGTCCGTAAATCCTTCGCCATGGAGCCGGCAAGAAGGCATGTAAATGAGTAACATCAATAATGTTACAGATGCCACTGAATAACTTTGCTGACTACCCTCTATATATCCATATCTAACTGTTTGCACACCTTCGGCTCCACATTTGATTATTTGGCACTTTTCACAACTGAACTTCTGCGCAGCCTTCCTAGAAATGAAGTGCAATGTGCATTGGCCTAATGACATTTAATACCAACACTATTTCTGTTAATGGTTTAATCTGTAAATACTTTTTCTGATCTCATGTTTTTCTTCAGATCTGTTTGTGTTATTTCTGATGAAGATCACTAAGAACAAAATGTCAATTCGTTGTGTTGCAGTAGTAGCTTATTTGTATCTTATTTGTATGTTATTATTATCATTGTTATTTTCCCATCCTGTAATTTCCGTTTCTTGTATTTGTGTTCATTGTAAGTTAAAAAAAAACAAAACAACGTCACTATGAATGCTTGGTTGCCACAGGCCAGTTATCCCTGTGTCCTACTGTGTCTGTGTTGATTATCTCTCACTGTTTTGCAGGTGTTACACAAACCTAGCTGTTTTCATTTTGTATTATGCCCAATCTAGGCTAGCTTTTCGATGTTTTACCACTGATAACAGGAGCTCTTTATGGCCTTCGTAAATATTTACTTTGTCTCAAGCGTGTGTATTTGTTTTGTGCTTGTCTTCTATAACTGCTAATATTCTGACTGCTTAGCACTTTTAGGTGACATACAAACAAATATGCCGGATATGACACAAATGTAAATATATGTCTGTGTCCAGAAGATAATTGAGCTCATCTCTGAGGCCATCAATGATTTATGGATGTAGAGGTATTGATGTACACTTCTAGTAAAGAAGATTCTGAAGTAGATATCAGTGGTGGCCTCTCGTGCAGGAGACAAGTGCGTGTGACTATAACTTCCAGTTTTGCTGTTGTCATGAGATATTCGAATTTTATTTGTGAGGTTATCTGTCTGCTTTCGTGTCTGTCTAATCTACTTATCTGTCCATTTGTCTATGACTGTCTATCTTTCAGTTTAACCTAGCTGATCTGATCCACGCTGATCATATCCTGTCTGTTCTATCTCTCCGTTTCTTCAAATCATACAAATATGAACAATTCTAATTGACAGGAGTTTTCAACCAAGAAGAAGAAACTCTCTCTCTCTCTCTCTCTCTCTCTCTCTCTCTCTCTCTCTCTCTCTCTCTCTCTCTCTCTCTCTCTCTCTCTCTCTCTCTCTCTCTCTCTCTCTCTCTCTCTCTCTCTCCCCCCCCCCCCTTCCCTCCCTCCCTCCCTCCCTTTCCACTGTCTCTTACTCTCTCTCCACTCTCTCTCCCTCCCTCCCCACTCTCCCCCCTTCCTCACCACTCACTACCTGTCCCCATTCCCTCCCTCCCTCCCAACTCTCTCACTATTCATTCTCTCTCTCTCTCTCTCTCACTCCCTCTCCACTCTCTCTCTCTCTCTCTCTCACTCCCCATTCTCTCTCTCCCTCCCTCCCTTTCAACTCTCCCCTACCTCTCTACTGTCTCTTTCTCCCTCTCTACTCTCTCCCCCTCCCTCTCTACTCTCTCCCCTTCCCATTCCACTCTCTCTCCCTCCCTTCCCCACTCTCTCTCCCTTCCTTCCCACTCTCTCTCCCTTCCTCCCAACTCTCTCCCCTTCCCTTCCCACTCTCTCTCTCTCTCTCTCTCTCTCTCTCTCTTGCTTTGCCTGCCTGTCTGTCTCTCAGCCTGCCTGCCTGTCTGCCAGTGTCTTTCTGTCTCTATAATATAATTACTGTCTCCAGCCATACATAAAATTCACACAAACTTTATGTATCAGCATGTAGTCATTGTTTGCTCTGACTATGTTTTGTATAACTAAACTAGTCCAAGCAATGGCCACGGCGCAGGACCAGCCCATGCAAACAGAGCCTCTCATGCACAGTTCTGCAGTAGTTGGTGACACATCCTTTGTCCCCACTTTGATTGCTGACAAGACTTTATCTTCTGCTCATGTTCCTGATGTACAGAAAGAAGTAAAGGTGGGTAATTTGCCTAGACACAAATCAGGTAAAAGTAGTTTTCATAATAGACAAGTATGTTGGGGGGTAGCCATGGCTGAGAGTTTGTAGTGTCTGCCTGAGACTCAGAAAGTGCAGAGTTCTATCTCAGCTTAGGGCTGGGGAGTTTTTCCCAAGAACCATTGGGATCTAATGATTTCACACAATCCCCTGATCTTCTGGGTAGTGAGATCAAATACCTAACCTTCTCGGACAAGGGCAAACAAAAATGAAATCCCATGTGCAAGCTTTGCACGTTAAAAATCCAACGCAATTGGAAATCACAGGGAGTAGGCCATTAAGTCACAGTGCTGGCAAAATTGTTAGGAAAGAAAACCTACCCACAAATAGATAGTGCCCATTGCTTGAATAGAATCTGTCTAGAGCAGAGGTCACCAAACTTTTTTCACAGTAGGCCGGATAACTGACAAAATGACGAGCATGGGCTGCATAATCATTCTGTACAATACTTTCAGGCCAAAACAAAAGCTCTGGGGAAAAAGACAAAAATCTAAGTTCAGCATTCCATGTTAATCATGGGTGAGTGGCGAGCAATGCACAAAAAAAAACAAAAACAACCAACATATTTATTTACTAAAAAAGTTATCAATGAAGGCGACCTTAGCCAAAAGATAGTTACATCAAACATAGTGTGCACATATCCGAATCTCACAAACTAAGCAGCAAAAAAAAAGGTTAGTGAGATTTGTGACACTGGCGTTTGGCTTTCAAGATATCATCTATGTTTCATTTGGAATTGCTGCATCCAATCAAGAGAGTTGCTTTCAAATGTTCATCAGTCAATCTCGTTCAGTGTGTTGACTTCACATACTTAATTTGTGAAAATGTTTGCTCACAGACATAAGATGTTCGAAACACTGATGCCATGCCAGCAGCAAATTTCTTCAGTTTCAGAAACTTAACATCAGGTAGGCAGTGGTAAAATTCAACAGGTTTTCCTTCTCTGTGCTTCTCTTTCAACAAGTCATTTGCTTGCAAATCAGTGAGCTCCAACTGTAGTTCAACTGGCACATCATCAAGGTTACAATCAAAAGGATTCTGGAACAGAAGAATGTCACTCTCAATTCTGTCAAGATCTGAAAATTTCTCCAAAAAATGCTTCTTAAAGTCATGAAGATTTTTTCGGAAAATCGAGGTTTACATCTTCGGCAATTGTAGAGCAAAAAAACTCTTTGAAACGGTGACAGTGAGAAAAGTTTTCTTCTTCCAGTTGTGTTCAAACAATGATAGCTTTCTCCGAAATCCTTCGATGATTCTGTAGAGATCACAGAGAAGGTTATCCTTTTCCTGAAGTTTCAAGTTCAGTTCATTCATGTGGAATGTGATGTCGACCAAATATGACAACTTTGACAGCCAGGTAGAAACTGACAGCTGTGGATCTTTTTTCAGTGAGGAAAATATCTATTTTGTTTTGAAGCTTGTAAAAATTAAACATGACTGAGCCACCTCACTGATGTATGATAAGGCAAGTCACAGAATTCAGAATTAATTTTTTCAAGAAAAGCCTGGAACTGATGATGATTGAGTGCATGTCCCCCAATGAAGTTCACAGCAGAAATGACTGGTTTCAGTACACAAGAAATATCGAAGTCTTTCACACAGAGTACTTGCTGATGTATGATGCAGTGTATGAACAGAGTGTCAGGAGTTTGCAAATCTTCCAACTGAGTCCTGATCTGCCCCACCAGACCCTTCCTCACCCCAGTCCATATTTTTTCCTCCATCAGCTGTAATACCTCGAAGCTCATTCCACTGAAGATTATAGTATTGCAAAATATTTTGCACTTACACGAAAATGTCTTTTTCAGTTGTTGCTCCATGCATGCTGCAAATGGATACCAACTCTTCCATTATCTGAAGGTCCAAATTGACACCACGAATGAACATGAGAAGTTGTGACGCACTCGAGAGATCAGTACACTCATCCAGCACCAGAGAATACTACAAGTTCCTAGCTTTCTCGCGTATCTGTGGCACTATGTTCTCTCCAAGTTCTTCTGTTCTCTACACAACTGAACTTGCTGAAAGGCTGATAGTTCCAAACAAATTGGCTTTCTCAGGACAGAAGTCACTTGCTGCTTCCATCATACACTCTTTGATGAAGTTGCCATAAACGGTTTTCCTCTTTCTGCCATCATATGCACTATTTTGTAACATGTACGAGTGACGGATTCATTTTCAGCAAACTTTCTAAACCATGTTTCATGGACTCATATATCTTAGAGCGTAACTTTCCAGAAAACTTTGAATATGTTGATAGATATTTTGTTTCATAGTGACGCTGAAGATTGTACTCTTTCAAAATGACAACACTTTCGCTGTATATTACACAACTGGTTTTCTGGTCCTTTGATTCCACACAGAAGTACTTTATTCCCCATTCTTCATTGAAAATGCAACACTTGGTGTCCACTTTTCTTTTCCCATTGAATTAGAAACAATTAAAGTCCTATTGAAACACAAGAAAAGCAGAGGACTAGGGGTTGCTGGTGAGCTACAGCTCACAAAAGGTACATATAGAGTTTATAGGTATCTTTGGTAATAGAATACATCACATAATAAAGTTTGCAAAATATATAAATAGGGCTGGCCTAACTACGCAGCCTAAAGCAGTGTTCTTCAACCGGGGTTCCGCGAGCGGCAGCCAGGGGTTTCGCCGAAACAGACAGAAATCGCCTAAATGCAACATTTCTGCCCATCTGGTTTATAACATAAAGTAGGACAGACACTTGGATCATCGCACAGAGTTCCTTGAGCAACGTAAGCCATTTGCATAAGGATCTGCTCCAGCAGAAAGGTTGAAAAACACTGATGTAGAGACTAGCTCTATTAACACCTTGATCTGGGAATTTGAACTGGGGATAATATTTTTATATTAACACAAGGCTTCTATGGCATTTTTATGCTATGTTTGGTACTTTATCGCCTCTATTCACACTTGTAGTTCACTTACCTATCACTGTCAAACAAAGAAATCATTGTTACATACCTATAAAATGGATGACAGGCAAAAAGAAGTAAATATTTCTGGAGCGTCGGACCTGTGTTGACAGTCGGACATCTGGGGGTGGGAAAGATGCGTGTTTGTGTGTGTTGCCATGGAAACCATGGTAACATCAGAGCGTAGGTGGAGTTACCACAAGCCGGGGAACGACTTGTGATGGTGCAAAATAAGCAAACACATAGCAGCCAGGAGGTCTCTGCATGTGTGAAGATCTCCTGGTATTCTAAACATATTTAAATTTAAATTGTATCACGCAATGTCTCGTGTTCTATATGTTTTATCAAGCAAATGCGAGTACCAGCGGCGGGCCTGATGAATTAACGTCGCAGGGCAGATCCGGCCCACGGGCCGTAGTTTGGTAACCCCTGGTCTAGAGGGAACAAACCTGGCATAAATGTATGCCAAATTTGAACACAATTTTTACGTGGCATAACTAGGTGTCATGCAACCCTCTTGAAGGAAGAAAGATGAAGGAGAAGAAGAAGATTGATGTGTTGTGTTGAGAATATGTGGGACAGTTTCTGGGGCTGATATATTCAGGCATTTGTTTGGGAGGACAGTTTTTTATATATTTCCTGATAACTTTTATTAAACTTTATACCTCTGAAGTTGGAGTGGGTTCACCTGATGGCAAGGAACAGTGTTAATATGTAAAGCTAATCCACACGCAAAATTCAGTCCAGCACAACTAGAATTAGTGTGTATGGACTGTGCTTGAGTTTAAAGTGAGCGAGCACAAATTAAAAAAAAAAAGAAACTAAAAATTAAACTTTATTTTTAATTTCCTCCTGGTGATATTATTAAAATAAAAACAGCTACTCACCAAGATCAATATTCATCTGCCAGTGGAGCATGGGCCCTCAACCAACTTAGACCAAGCCCTGTATAGACTTGCTTCTGATTGGTTGGATTTTATATCCAAGGGTATTTTACAGGATAAGGTAGCTAGTATCACCCAACCCTCCTTAGTTCACCCCAACCCGCCTTAGTTCACCCCAACCCGCCTTAGTTCATCCCAACACACCTTAGTTCATCCCAACACACCTTAGTTCATCCCAACCATCCTTACTTCACCAGCCCACCTTAGTTCATCCCAACCCCCTTAGTTCACCCCAACCCTCCTTAGTTCATCCCAATCTCAAGTGGCTTCTTATGACATGATGGTTAGATAACTGTTTTTTTCTTTGCTTCTCTTATGGGCATAGTAATACACAAGTGTCCACAAGTCAATAACACAGCTAAAGTACAAGGGGCTTCACATGAAAACCTTACAAGTGTGATAGAAATTACAATAACTACGCCACTGTCTTATAACCTGTCAATATTGTTGTTAAGGATGCCAAGAGTGTTAAACGTGACATCCTGGTGCAGATGTATATGGTTATATCATAAGGACAGTTTAAAGATGGCCACCCCACTTTTGACATGCACCAAAGAGGAGTAACGTTCTGTTATCCATTTCCTGATCAGTGAAGAGGTCACACCTATAGAAATTCATCGGTAAATGAAGGTCCAGTGCGGGGATGCATGCCTGTCAGTCTAGCAAGTGTTTGAGTGGAGAAGGGCTTTTCAAAACAGCGTGACTTCTGTGACAAGACTTTTCAGTCCGATGAAGAGATATAGGAGGTGGTGCATGAGTAGTTACACACGGGATCAAGAGAAATCTTTTCTACAGGAATCCAAACATTTTATCGGCACTGAAGGACTTGCATTGAACGCAGTGTGACTACATTGAAAATTATACATTTGTTACTTACTTTTTCAGTATATATTCACATTAAAAAACAGGAGGCAGAGGTGTTTCCAAGGCACCAGGGCCAGGTTATATACTGGCCAAGACCTATTGACGCGTCCTCGTCGAGCGTCCTGGGTAACAGGTCCCTTCAGGGTCCTGGCTAAAGTCAGTAGGATCGCCGATTCCTCCGAAGTCGGAGAGTGTCTGCCTGCTACGGCGAGGAACCACCAGTCTGCACACCAATAAGCCAGACATGGGACCACGGATACTCATGCAAACCTCAGATCCTGTATGACATCACACTGATGTTGGACAACAGGATGCCTTCATCCGACATACAGGACTTGGCGTTGGAGCTCAAGCCAACGAACACAAGCAAGCAACATTAAAAAACATTCATTTGAAGCCCCCTAATATTTGTGGAAATGAATGCACACACATGCATGCACCAAGCACACACATGCACCAAGGACACACATGCATGCACCGAGCACACACATGCATGCACCAAGCACGCACACACAAAAGCGCACACAAACGCACGCAATGCATGCACCCAAACATGCACACACACAATACAAAGAGAGAGAGAGAGGAAAAGAGAGAGGATGAATGACAATTAGCTGGTCAGGACTCAGGACACATTTAACAAGGGTTGGTGTTTAGTTTATGCAATATTGCAGGAGATGATATGCCAGTCTGACCTGTGACAACTGCCAGCTGATTCATGAATGTAACACAACTCATTGTTTAGACTCCTGTGCATAGGAAACTAATTACAGAAGAGGAAGAGGATGAAGAAGAACAAGAAGAATAAAAAGGTGGAGGAGGAAGAAGAACAGGAGGAGTTTAATATGTGACAATGCCTGCGTGTCATCTATGTGCACTTGTAAGTAAGATTTCATTGAGTTTACTTTTGCTGTTCTCAGGCACCATTTGTTGTGATGACACCCTGGCGGTCGGTTCACAAGCTGAGATTGGGCTACCATGGGTGAGAAAGTTGCTGAGGAAGGGAAAATCAAAAGGACATTAAAGTAAAGCTTCTGCAGTTGTTAGAGAATATCAAGGACCCTAAGTAGGTTGGGAAGGACATATAGTTTGTACTTGTGTTAGAGAATATCAAGGACCTAAGGTAGGTTGGAAGGACATTATAGTTTTTACTTGTGTTAGAGAATATCAAGGACCCTAAGGTAGGTTGGAAGGACATTATAGTTTGTACTTTTGTTAGAGAATATCAAGGACCCTAAGGTAGGTTGGAAGGACATTATAGTTTGTACTTGTGTTAGAGAATATCAAGGACCCTAAGGTAGGTTTGGGAAAGGGCATTATAGTTTGTACTTGGTTAGAGAATATCAAGGAGCCTAAGGTAGGTTGGAAGTTCATTTTAGTTTGTACTTGTGTTAGAGAATATCAAGGACCCCCAAGGTAGGTTGGAAGGACATATAGTTTGTACTTGTGTTCGAGGAATATCAAGGACACAAGGTGGTTGGAAGGACATTATAGTTTGTACTTGTGTTAGAGAAAATCAAGGACCCTAAGGTAGGTTGGAAGGACATTATAGTTTTTACTTGTGTTAGAGAATATCAAGGACCCTAAGGTAGGTTGGAAGGACATTATAGTTTGTACTTGTGTTAGAGAATATCAAGGGGCCCTAAGGTAGGTTGGAAGTTCTTATAGTTTGTACTTGTGTTAGAGAATATCAAGGACCCCAAGGTAGGTTGGAAGGACATTATAGTTTGTACTTGTGTTCGAGAATATCAAGGACACTAAGGTAGGTTGGAAGGACATTATAGTTTGTACTTGTGTTAGAGAATATCAAGGACCCTAAGGTAGGTTGGAAGGACATTTTAGTTTGTACTTGTGTTTGAGAATATCAAGGACCCTAAGGGAGGTTGGAAAGGGCATTATAGTTTTAAATTTTGTTAGAGAATATCAAGGACCCTAAGGTAGGTTGGAAGGACATTATAGTTTGTACTTGTGTTAGAGAAAATCAAGGACCCTAAGGTAGGTTGGAAGGACATTATAGTTTTACTTGTGTTAGAAATACAAGGACCCTTAGGTAGGGTTGGGAAGGACTTATAGTTTGTACTTGTGTTAGAGAAATCAAGGACCCCAAGGAGGTTGAAGGACATTTAGTTTGTACTTTTTAAGAATATCAAGGACCCTAAGTAGGTTGGAAGTTCATTATAGTTTTACTTGTGTTAGAGAATATCAAGGACCCTAAGGTAGATTTGGGAAAGGGCATTATAGTTTTTTACTTGTGTTAGAGAATATCAAGGACCCCAAGGTAGGTTGGAAGGACATTATAGTTTGTACTTGTGTTCGAGAATATCAAGGACCCTAAGGTAGGTTGGAAGGACATTATGTTGTACTGTGTTAGAGAATATCAAGGACCCTAAGGTAGGTTGGAAGGGACATTATAGTTTGCTTGTGTTAGAGAATATCAAGGACCCTAAGGTAGGTTGGAAAAGGACATTATAGTTTGTACTGGTGTTTTAGAATATAAGATACTCAAGTAGGTTGAAGGACATTATAGTTTGTACTTGTGTTAGAGAATATCAAGGACCCTAAGGTAGTTGGAAGGACATTATAGTTTGTACTTGTGTTTGAGAATATCAAGGACCCTAAGGTAGGGTTTGGGAAAGGGCATTATAGTTTGTACTTTTTGTTAGAGAATATCAACCCGGGGACCTTTTTAAATGGTTGGGGGGGCCCAAAATTAAAAGGCAAACCCACATTTGGGGGGAAAAACCCAAAAAAAGGGGGGGTCTCTGCATGTGTGAAGATCTCCTGGTATTCTAAAACATATTTAAATTTAAATTGTATCACGCAATGTCTGGTTCTATATGTTTTATCAAGAAAATGCGAGTACCAGCGGCGGGCCTGATGAATTAACGTCGCAGGGCAGATCCGGCCACGGGCCGTAGTTTGGTAACCCCTGGTCTAGAGGGAACAAACCTGGCATAAATGTATGCCAAATTTGAAACACAATTTTACGTGGCATAACTAGGTGTCATGCAACCCTCTTGAAGGAAGAAAGATGAAGGAGAAGAAGAAGATGATGTGTTGGTTGAGAATATGTGGGACAGTTTCTGGGGCTGATATATTCAGGCATTTGTTTGGGAGGACAGTTTTTTTATATTTCCTGATAACTTTTTTAAAAACTTTATACCTCTGAAGTCGGAGTGGGTTCGCCTATATGTAAAGCTAATCCACACGCAAAATTCAGTCCAGCACAACTAGAATTAGTGTGTATGGACTATGCTTGAGTTTAAAGTGAGCAAGCAAAAATTTTAAAAAAAAAAAGAAACTAAAAATTAAACTTTATTTTTAATTTCCTCCTGGTGATATTATTAAAATAAAAACAGCTACTCACCAAGATCAATATTCATCTGCCAGTGGATCATGGGCCCTCAACCAACTTAGACCAAGCCCTTTATAGACTAGCTTCTGATTGGTTGGATTTTATAGCCAAGGGTATTTTACAGGATAAGGTAGCCAGTATCACCCAATCCTCCTTAGTTCACCCCAACCCTCCTTCGTTCACCCTAACCGCCTTAGTTCACCCCAACCATCCTTAGTTCACCCAACCCACCTTAGTTCACCCCAACCATCCTTAATTCACTCCAGCCCACCTTAGTTCATCCCAACCCCCTTAGTTCACCCCAACCCTCCTTAGTTCATCCCAATCTCAAGTGGCTTCTTATTATAGTTATATAACTGATGTTTTCTTTTGCTTCTCTTACGCGCCCTGGTAACACACAGGTGTCCACAAGTCAATAGCACAGCTAAAGTACAAGGGGGCTTCACATGAAAACCTTACAAGTGTGATAGAAATTACAATAACCACATCACTGTCTTATAACCTGTCAATATTGTTGTTAAGGATGTCAAGAGTGTTAAACGTGACATCATAGTGCAGATGAATATGGTGATGCCATAAGAACAGTTTAAAGATGGCCACCCCACTTTTGACATGCACCAAAGAGGAGCAACGTTCTGTTATCCATTTATTGATCAGTGAAGAGGTGACACCTATAGAAATTCATCGGTAAATGAAGGTCCAGTGCGGGATGCATGCCTGTGAGTCCAGCAAGTGTTAAGTAGGGCTTTTCAAAACGGTGTGACTTCTGTGACAAGACTTTTCAGTCCGATGAAGAGATATAGCAGGTAGTGCATGAGTGGTTACACACGCGATCAAGAGAATTCTTTTCTACAGGAATCCAAACATTTTATCGGCACTGAAGGACTTGCATTGAACGCAGTGTGACTACATAGAAAGTGATACATTTGTTACTTACTTTTTCAGAATATATTCACATTAAAAAACGGGACGCAGAGGTGTTTCCAAGGCACCAGGGCCAGGTTATATACTGGCCAAGACCTTTTGACATGTCCTCGTCGAGCGTACTGGGCAACAGGTCTCTTCGGGGTCCTGGCTAAAGTCAGTAGGATCGCCGATTCCTCCGAAGTCGGAGAGTGTCTGCCTGTATGGCGAGGAACCACCAGTCTGCACACCAATAAGCCAGACATGGGACAACGGATACTCACGCAAACCTCAGGTCCTGTATGACATCACACTGATGTTGGACAACAAGATGCCTTCATCCGACATACAGGACTTCACGTTGGAGCTCAAGCCAATGAACACAAGCAACATTAAAAAACATTCATTTGAAGCCCTCTCATATTTGTGGAAATGAATGCACACACATAGCACACACATGCATGCACCAAGCACACACATGCATACACCAAGCACACACATGCATGCACCAAGTACGCACACACAAAAGCACACACAAACACACGCAATACATGCACCCAAACATGCACACACACAATACAGAGAGAGAGAGATAGGAAAAGAGAGAGGATGAATGACAATTAGCTGGTCAGTACTCAGGACACATTTAACAAGGGTTGGTGTTTAGTTTGTGCAATATTGCAGGAGATGATATGCCAGTCTGACCTGTGACAACTGCCAGCTGATGACTACATTCATGGATGTAATACAGCTTGTTGTTTAGACTGCTGTGCATAGGAAACTAATTACACAAGAGGAAGAGATGAAGAAGAACAAGAAGAATAAAAAGGTGGAGGAGGAAGAAGAACAGGAGAAGTATAATATGTGACAATGCCTGCGTGTCATCAATGTGCGCTTGTAAGTAAGATTTCATTGAGTTTACTTTTACTGTTCTCAGGCACCATTTGTTGTGATGACACACCTGGCGGTCGGTTCACAAGCTGAGATTGGGCTACCATTGGGTGAGAAAGTTGCTGATGGCAAGGAAGATCAAAAGGACATTAAAGTAAAGCTTCTGCAGTTGTTAGAGAATATCAAGGACCCTAAGGTAGGTTGGAAGGACATTATAGTTTGTACTTGTGTTAGAGAATATCAAGGACCCTAAGGTAGGTTGGAAGGACATTATAGTTTGTACTTGTGTTAGAGAATATCAAGGACCCTAAGGTAGGTTGGAAGGACATTATAGTTTGTACTTGTGTTAGAGAATATCAAGGACCCTAAGGTAGGTTGGAAGGACATTATAGTTTGTACTTGTGTTAGAGAATATCAAGGACCCTAAGGTAGGTTGGAAGGACATTATAGTTTGTACTTGTGTTAGAGAATATCAAGGAGCCTAAGGTAGGTTGGAAGTTCATTATAGTTTGTACTTGTGTTAGAGAATATCAAGGACCCCTAAGGTAGGTTGGAAGGACATATAGTTTGTACTTGTGTTCGAGGAATATCAAGGACACTAAGGTAGGTTGGAAGGACATTATAGTTTGTACTTGTGTTAGAGAATATCAAGGACCCTAAGGTAGGTTGGAAGGACATTATAGTTTGTACTTGTGTTAGAGAATATCAAGGACCCTAAGGTAGGTTGGAAGGACATTATAGTTTGTACTTGTGTTAGAGAATATCAAGGACCCTAAGGTAGGTTGGAAGTTCATTATAGTTTGTACTTGTGTTAGAGAATATCAAGGACCCTAAGGTAGGTTGGAAGGACATTATAGTTTGTACTTGTGTTCGAGAATATCAAGGACACTAAGGTAGGTTGGAAGGACATTATAGTTTGTACTTGTGTTAGAGAATATCAAGGACCCTAAGGTAGGTTGGAAGGACATTATAGTTTGTACTTGTGTTAGAGAATATCAAGGACCCTAAGGTAGGTTGGAAGGACATTATAGTTTGTACTTGTGTTGAGAATATCAAGGACACTAAGGTAGGTTGGAAGGACATTATAGTTTGTACTTGTGTTAGAGAATATCAAGGACCCTAAGGTAGGTTGGAAGGACATTATAGTTTGTACTTGTGTTAGAGAATATCAAGGACCCTAAGGTAGGTTGGAAGGACATTATAGTTTGTACTTGTGTTAGAGAATATCAAGGACCCTAAGGTAGGTTGGAAGGACATTATAGTTTGTACTTGTGTTAGAGAATATCAAGGACCCTAAGGTAGGTTGGAAGGACATTATAGTTTTACTTGTGTTAGAGAATATCAAGGACCCTAAGGTAGGTTGGAAGGACATTATAGTTTGTACTTGTGTTAGAGAATATCAAGGACCCTAAGGTAGGTTGGAAGGACATTATAGTTTGTACTTGTGTTAGAGAATATCAAGGACCCTAAGGTAGGTTGGAAGGACATTATAGTTTGTACTTGTGTTAGAGAATATCAAGGACCCTAAGGTAGGTTGGAAGGACATTATAGTTTGTACTGGTGTTTGAGAATATCAAGGATACTCAAGTAGGTTGGAAGGACATTATAGTTTGTACTTGTGTTAGAGAATATCAAGGACCCTAAGGTAGTTGGAAGGACATTATAGTTTGTACTTGTGTAGAGAATATCAAGGACCCTAAGGTAGGTTGGAAGGACATTATAGTTTGTACTTGGTGTTAGAGAATATCAAGGACCCTAAGGTAAGTTGGAAGGACATTATAGTTTGTACTTGTGTTTGAGAATATCAAGGATACTCAAGTAGGTTGGAAGGACATTATAGTTTGTACTTGTGTTAGAGAATATCAAGGACCCTAAGGTAGGTTGGAAGGACATTATAGTTTGTACTTGTGTTAGAGAATATCAAGGACCCTAAGGTAGGTTGGGAGGACATTATAGTTTGTACTTGTGTTAGAGAATATCAAGGACCCTAAGGTAGGTTGGAAGGACATTATAGTTTGTACTTGTGTTAGAGATATCAAGGACCCTAAGGTAGGTTGGAAGGACATTATAGTTTGTACTTGTGTTAGAGAATATCAAGGACCCTAAGGTAGGTTGGAAGGACATTATAGTTTGTACTTGTGTTAGAGAATATCAAGGACCCTAAGGTAGGTTGGAAGGACATTATAGTTTGTACTTGTGTTAGAGAATATCAAGAACCCTAAGGTAGGTTGGAAGGACATTATAGTTTGTACTTGTGTTTGAGAATATCAAGGATACTCAAGTAGGTTGGAAGGACATTATAGTTTGTACTTACTATACATGGGAGCCATGGTGGTGCAGTGGTAGCATGCTTGTCTGCCAACACTGTGGGCATTAGTTTGAATGCTCATTGAGGCTATTTTAAAAATTGTTCTGGTTTCCTAGGTTGATGAAGCCTAAAATGGGTAAAAGAAAAGTGAAACTGTCATGTCCAAGTGTGCTGTTGCTGAAGCAATGCATTTGCTATAATTTATAACCAGCTAATTAGCGGTGGAAAGGAAAGGTCATCAATGAACATCACAGTAAACGGGGAGATACTAGAACAAGTAACAAGTTTCTCCTATCTTGGACATGTAATAATAAATGATGGCAGAAGTGAAACAGAAATAAAAAAGAGAATAGGAATGACAAAAAATGCTTTCAACATTATGAAATCAGTATTAACAACTAGAGAGATTAACACCGCATTAAAAATGAGAATTTTCAAATGTTATATTCAACACTACTATAGGCGCAGAAGCCTGGACATTGAACAAGCATTTAGAAAGTCGAATAGAGGCTGTATTTCTTGGAAACAAAAACAATCAAATACAGAGGTTCTAGAAACACTGAGAATGAAAAGAGTCTTTATGAAAGAAATAAAAATGAGGCAAGTGAAATATTTCAGCCACGTTAAAATACATAACACTCTGATACAAACCATACTGGAGGGCAAGCTTGAAGGCATGCGAGCGATATAAGTGGGAAGATAACATCGAGAGATGGACGAATATCAATCTGACAGAATGTATAGTCAGGGCGAAAGACAGACAGTGTTGGAGATCCATTGCAGCCAATCTTCACTGTGGAGACAGCACCTGATTGATTGATAACCAGCTAAGTACCCCAGTTTAATGATGAAATACACCTGGATCATCAGTGCCAATCAGTACCCATCAGTCAATGAATCTTGCTACTTTGATGGCATCAGGGGCTCCCAGTATTTCTGCTCTGTTATAAATGTACCTTTAACTTCTCATTAGCCTGGCAGTTGTTTATTTTCAGATAATGAATGAGCCAAAGTAATCACTGTCTGGAAGTGAAGTGCTTAAAGTAATAACTCTGGGAGTAAATGGCTTAAAGTAATAACTTGTCTGTGAGTGATGGGATTAAAGTAATGTCTGGAAGTGAAGTGCTTAAAGTAATAACTCTGGAAGTAAATGGCTTAAAGTAATAACTTGTCTGGAAGTGAAGTGCTTAAAGTAATAACTCTGGGAGTAAATGGCTTAAAGTAATAACTTGTCTGTGAGTGATGGGATTAAAGTAATGTCTGGTAGTGAAAGGCTTAAAGTAATAACTTGTCTGTGAGTGATGGGATTAAAGTAATGTCTGGTAGTGAAGTGCTTAAAGTAATAACTCTGGAAGTAAATGACTTAAAGTAATAACTTGTCTGGAAGTGAAGTGCTTAAAGTAATAACTCTGGGAGTAAATGGCTTAAAGTAATAACTTGTCTGTGAGTGATGGGATTAAAGTAATGTCTGGTAGTGAAGAGCTTAAAGTAATAACTCTGGAAGTAAATGGCTTAAAGTAATAACTTGTCTGGAAGTGAAGTGCTTAAAGTAATAACTCTGGGAGTAAATGGCTTAAAGTAGTAATAACTTGTCTGTGAGTGATGGGATTAAAGTAATAACTCTGGGAGTAAATGACTTATGGTAATAACTTGTCTGTGAGTGATGGGATTAAAGTAATGTCTGGTAGTGAAAGGCTTAAAGTAATAACTTGTCTGTGAGTGATGGGATTAAAGTACCGTCTGGTAGTGAAAGGCTTAAAGTAATAACTACCTGGGAATTAGGGAATAAATTAATAACCATCTGGGAGTGAAAGGATTAAATTAGTAACCTTCTGGGAGTGAAAGGATTAAATTAACTATCTAGGAGTGAAATGATTAAATTAATAACTATCTGAGATTAAAAGGCTTTAAGTAATATCTTGTAGTGAAGAACAGAAAGTAACTAGCATCAAAACAGTTACATTTTTAAACAACTACCTATCCCTAAGATGACACACTCTCTATTTCTTCCTTTCTCTATCTCCCCTATCTCTCTCCTCTTCTTCCCAAGGAAAAGAAAAATACTATTTTAAGAACTTAATAATTGATAAAACCAATACTAAATACATATGGAAGGCAATTAATGCCTTGACAAACAAACATAATTCATCACATTCATTACATATTGACTATTGCTCTACAATCTGGGATGGATGCTTGAAATCAATAACAAAACACCTTTATTCACTCCTGAAAAGGGCGGTGGGTTTAATTAATTGTAAAAAGCTTACCGACAATTCTAACCCACAAACGTCTTCAGTTACTTCAGGCCAAACTAATTAACAAAATCTTATTTCAAAATACTCCACGCTATCAGGACGCAGAGGTGTTTCCAAGGCACCAGGACCAGGTTCTATACTGGCCAAGACTTACTGACACATCCTAGTTGCGCGTCCTGGGCAACAGGCCCCTTCGGGGTCCTGGCTAACGTCAGTAGGATCGCTGATTCCTCCGAAGTCGGAGAGTATCTGCCTGCACAGCGAGGAACTACTAGTCTGCACACCAATAAGCCAGACATGGGTCAACGGATACTCACGCAAACCTCAGTCCGGTATGACATCACACTGATGTTGGACAACAGGATGTACCATCCGACATACAGGACTTCACGCTGGAGTTCACAGCCAGCGAATGCAAGCAAGCAAGCACTCCACGCTATCCTTGGCCATTGTTTAAATGTAACACAAGACATAGCAAACAATTAAACATACTTCTTAAACATACAAATCCCGAAACAACCAAAGAATCAATTTGATTATTGCTCACTGGATTTTAGGAGGCCTGGTGTTCCTTGCCAGTGAGAAGTCCTGATCGTTCGGGTCCACATGGATTGACGGACGTCAGTCGCGGTGATTGGGCAATCTTGAGCATAGCCTACGATGGGTAATGTTGTGGTATTCTGTTATGATAATTTGGCGTGTCCAGCGTGTGCCGCGTGGTTACACACCCGCTTCACACGCCAGTGATCCAGGGCTTGTTTCCGGATCCGGTCAGGGATATGCACTACTGACGAGCTCAAACGAGAGCGAAACTCGAGTATAGTGCTTCCATATTGACGTGGATAGACCTTAGGTTCATACCAGAATGCGATCAGCGTTGCCAGTAGTGGGTTGTGCTCAATATTTAAATTTCAAATCCCGTAACAACCAAAGAATCAATACTTCATGTCATCAAACCAAGGATAGACTTATAAAAAACAACCTTAACATTCTCTGCTGCTCAGTTGCGGAACAATCTTCCACAAGAAATCAAAGACACCACCAATCCCTATACATTCAATCATAACATGTTTGAACACTATCTCAGTACAGACTACATGGCCACCTAAAAAGAAAAAAATCCAAAATAATAATTATCTTGAATGACAACTTGTATAGTAAACATTCCCCTTTGTAATGTATTTCACACCTACCTTAGGTTATTATAATTACTATGTCAAAAATTAGTTTTAGTGAGTAATGTATTACTGATTACTGCACATTTTCCATGTGGTTTAATGCATATTGTTCTGTTGTTGTCTAAGATTAGCTTCATAAGTGATGTGTGAATGAAATAATGTTTGAGAGCAAAGAGATGAGAAGGGCAGAATGTCAGACAGGCCTGCGTGCCCAATTCTTAACCCGTGGAAAATTAAGTTTTTTGTTCGTGGCGTTATCTGTCTTTACCTGTCAATATTTGTGCAATGTTAGGTTTTATATGTCTTATGCTTCTTGATCATGGTTTTGTTTTCTCTGTCACAGGAGATAGCAAATATGCAACAAATACTCGCTGAACTGCAGAGGGACCTCAAGGTCAAACAAGAAAGAGAGCATACTCAGAAAGTGTCTGCGTCCGGTATTTCTATACCATCTGCAGCTGCTGCAAAAACTGAACCGTTGTCATCGTCAGTCTGTGTAGCGTCATCTACTCCGTTGGCACTGGTGTCTGCCATGTCACAAATCCCAAACTGTTCTTCTAGTGCTGCCTCTGTGGTGTTTCCTCAAGATGCTCACGCAGCATCTGTAAGTATCTCCAAAATTGGCAGGCCGTTTGTACACATCACAGTGCCGCAGACAGCCTCAGAGCAGAGAACATCAATGCACCATATTGCACAATCCGTGAAGGAACAGACAGCAGCTACCACTGAAACCGCAAGCCTTCACATGCTGCATACACTACAGAATGCAGCTCATTCAGCTGCAGATTCTCAACTAGTTGATACATATTCAGTACAAGCAGATGCATCTTCACAACAGCTTACTCAGCAAACTCTCTTGTCCAGACTAAGTGCAGGACCAGTGAGCTTTCCACTCAGCCCAAAACATCTGTATCAGCAGTCAGTGGCAGCTCCAACAGGTCCTCCATGGCTAAAGCATCCAATGTGACAATTTCTTCAGAAAACAGTTTCAATGACCTGCCTCAGCAGGTTGGTCTCTTTCATATGGTAGCACCTCAGACTGAAGCCTCTCAAACTCCCTCACAAGCGTCTCAGATATTGTCTGTTTATCCACAGTCCACACCTCTGCAAATCCAGCCGCTGTCTCTTTCAGCCAGCACCAACTCACAGAATATTCAGTTTCAGTTAGTGTCACCTTTAATTATTGGGCAGTCAAACCTGATGTTTCCCTTGAGTCAGTCAGGCACCATGTCATTTATCCTACAGAAGCCAGCCACAGACAGTGTCCAGGATAGTCAAAGCTTCCTCCAAGCCTCACCATTGACTTCTAGTTCTTCCATTTCTCACCGGGATTTTGTCATCAGCCATGTGTCTCCTATGCAGAACATTTCAGCACCTGCACAATCAATGTCATATTTGAGTGACAGACGAGTGAAATGTCTGTCAACTTTTCCATCCCAGACTGAATGCAATTTGACATTCTCAAACAATACCAGCAATGTACAGTGTTCCAAGCCAGATAAAGCTTCAGCTTCTTCGGATTCAAAAGTTAAGGAAAATACTGAAGCAGCTATCCAGAATCTTCAAACCCATTTGAGTAATTTCTCTGAATTAGCAGAGCCACATTATATTGCATCAGAGTACCCAACAAACAGGAATTCCATGCCACAAGATGACAGTTCTAGTTCGCACAGTACAACTGCTGCAGTGGTACATTTCCAAGGCAATCAGACCTGTGGTCAGGAAAGGTGAAGTTATTACATCAGGTCAGCAACATAGATCAGTATTTTCCTTCGCAGTTCTTGAATCCAGCAGCAGGGAATAACTCGCTGGTAGCTCCTTCTTTATGTACCTCAAGTTCCTTTGTATTTGATGCTCTGGCAGAGTCCCCAGTGAAAGATTCCTTGCCATCAGCATCATTGCATCCAGTGTCAATTGTGACCTCATCCTCCTTGCTGTGTGAGATGTTGATGAGCTCAGCCGTACCCTCGTTGTCAAGTACCCTATCACTAGTTACATCCACAACATCACAGACGTCAGTCTATACAATGAGTTCTCACAGCTCCGGCAGCTGGGAAGCCATCACTGCTGTCTTCTGTGAGATTATCACCTTCAGCATCTGCCTACTGCCAGTCCATCAATTTCAGCACCCACACAACACCATCATCTTTGTCCACTCAGCCTCGTAGTTATGGTGAGCAAAGCTGAACAGACAAGCTTACCTATAGCGGTAACAATAGGACACAATGCCTCACTGTCGCATTCCCAGGTCAGTGTCAGCAGGCTCAATCGGCATAGAGACCCACCTCAGGTAGGAATTGTGCATCCACATGTTTCTGGTGGAAAGGCTAGTTCGGGGGACACAGTGAATTCCCATGCCTGTAGCAGTGCTTCCAGTCTTGGCCAGAACAGTGTATATAGTTCATCTTCATCTATGACTTCAATGGCTGCTGCAAATATTCTTGGTGAATCTCATTCATCAGTTTCATCATCAGGTTTCATTTCAGTGAATAATTCCAATGTTCAGGCAGCTGCTTCAGTTCAGGAGCTGTCAGCAGATATTCTACACAATCAGCCACATCCTCAACAGCAGTTATTGCTGTCTCTACTGTTAAACTCACAGAATGCAAGTCTGCCAAATAAAACACTGATAAACATACCACAAGCTAACCAGTTCAATTTGTCAGCACTTTTGGGAAATCCTTGCAGCAGTGTGACAAATACTACAACAGCCAATGACAGTCACAAACAACTAATGAATTGTGGCAATCAGAATCAAATGAATACACATGATTTCCATGTTGGTCCGCAAATTGTTCCAAATCTGAACCTCCAAAATACAGTGATTGATAATGGAAACTTCCTTCAAACACCTTTGTCTGTGGGAAGCTTAATTCCAGCATCCATAGGAAACCACAACACCATGTCTGGAAATGCCAGTGCTCAGTTGCCAGTTTGTGATCCTCACATGCTTTATTCAAACACAGGACATGTGAAATTAGTTCCTGTCATTTTGTCTGATGGAAGTTACAATAGTTCAGCTCCGAGCATTTTTGCACAGAATGGTCAACTCCTTCTTAATATGAGCCCATGTGCAGGACTTGGCAATGTGTCCAGCCTGAGCCCTCAGAATTTGAATAGAGATAGTGGTATCTTGTTGAATTTGTCTCCCAATTCAGGCCAGAACATACAACTGCAGCATCCACTGCTGCAAGTTGAAGATATTGCTCGGACTAGTTCAGCTCCACCCTTGACGTCTCCCAGCACTCAGAACATCCACCGCAGTAGTGTGAACAGTTTATTTTCTAAAGACCAAACACAGGCTGTACAGGTTAGTGTGTTACCCTTTGGAGATCAGCCAGCAGATAGCCAGTTTTTAGCACAGATTGAATTTCAGAGAGACAGTAATCTCACTCACAGCATGTCTAGTAAAGAGTCTCTGAGTGCAAAGAATCTAGAAAACAAGATGTCCGTTTACACTTTGCCAAGTTTATTACGACCACCAGCAGAAGCAATTCCTGCTCAACATTCACACTCTGATCTGTCCCACAGCCAGTCCATTTTGCCGGCTACAAATACAGCTCAGAATGTGCACAGTCAAGATAGCCAAAGTAGTGAGAACCGCAGTGGTCAGAAAGTGGTAATGTCGTGCAACCTGGTCAAAGCTACTAGCAGCAGTGAAACTCCACACAGGTTTGCAAAAGTGGCTAGATCAATTGCAACAAGTCTGCCGGCATCTAGTCTGACTGAGACTAAAAGTTCAGGGTTGACCAGCATTGTCATGTCTGAACAACGTAATCCCCCCGTAGATTCTCTCAGGGAGACCAGAAACAAATCTCAGGTTTGCCTCATAAACCAGACTAGAAATGAACATGAATTCCAGCAGTATCAGCTCCAGCCAAGTCAGAATGCTGCACAGCAGCTCCAGTTGCCATTGCAAGTTGTGAGTGTAGTGCAGACTCAAGCGGCAGACCAGACAAACTCAGACAAGTTTATGGCTTCAAATGTGGGCACAAGCTTTGTCCTTGGCCAATCAGCATTTCAGAATTTTGGACTGCAGTCACTTCTCAATATGTCCAATCCTAATCAAATTTTCCTCCCAATTCAGTCAGTTCCCTGTCAGCAGCCATTCAGGACCAGGGGAGAACATATCAAAGACTAATCAAGAGCTACAGTTGGGCCAACAGCTATCTGAGCTACATAAACCAACTGCTGTCAAGTCAGGTGATGCAGGTCTGTTGGTGTCGGCCACCCAGACCACCAAGAATGTGAGCACTCACATCACCAGCACATCAATGCAGTCATCAGTTGCCAGCTCAGGATCTCATCTGGCAAACATAGCAGCAAGTGGTGCCAGTTCAAGTAAGCATCGACCAATCAGACCAAAGTTACATCAGGTCCCAGTGCCAGCTTCCAAGATTTCACTGATGCTTGTTCCAGACAAACCTGGGTATCCAGCTTACCAGTTGACCCAGGTGGATTCGGCTTCTCTACCATTCCAGTCAGCCCCTGAGCAGTCTAACCAGTCACAGCCTGTTTCTCAGCAGCCACAGAATGTTATATTGAATCCAGTGACTTCTCTACAAAAACAGAATTCCCTTTCCATTGCAGGGACGTCAAAGCAGCAGAATCAAACAAAACCAGTGACGAATGCTGCATTTGTGACGCAGCTGCAGTTGAATCAGCAACCCAGTGTACCTGCACAGGTTCTGTTTCTGCCTCAGGCTGAGCTTGCTCAAAGAAGTCAAAATTCAGAGACACAGGCTATCATTGGGCAGAATGAAATCCTGACCTTACCTTCTGAACAGATGAATACAAGCATTCATGCATTACCCCTGGGAGGTAAGGGATGCATCACTACCAGCCAGAATCATGTTATTCCAGAGATGATTTCACAGCAGATGGTGTCCGTACAGCCAGGTTCATTTCAAATGACCTCAGACTGTGACACCTCCAGTCTTCCATTTTTACAGAATGAGACATTGAAATTCAGTTCCTCTGACTGTGAGTCGTTTGAACTGAGGCCTTTTGAAAATAAGGAATATCCGACTGGTAATTTCAGTAATGAATCTGTGTTTGTGAATACATCACAAGGTACATTCTCATCAGATGCTTTACGCAGTGACACTTTCGAAGTGAGTAGCTTGCAGAGTAGTGGGTTTGACTCTTGTTCCCAGCAGACCCACACAATGCAGTTTGATTGTGTGGAAGCTAATACCCCCTTGTGTAGCTCCTCACAGGCTGCAGTGTCTCAGTCTCACTCTTTGTCTTTGGACTCGTCACAGCTCATTCCCATGCAGCAGGTTGCTCAGACTGACATTCAGCGATTGAACCCCCAGATTGCATCCCAGCTCAGCAGTGGAGATGTGCAGAGATTAATGCACCATAACCTGGTGCAAGTCAATGCGGCTGGTGGACTAGCTGATCTAGTGCTAACAACTTACAAAGGTTCCCAAATTCTGCAGATCAACCAGCCTGGCAACTGTTACCAGATGTTGGCACATCCAGATGTTAAACCGGACTCTGCTTCAAACTCGGGGCTGGGTTCCAGCGTATCATCTTTCACATATGCAGAACGTTTACCTGCAGATGCCACAGTACAAGCAGCAGAAGACAACAGCAGTAGCAATGTTGCTCCAGATGTCAGACAAATGGCTAGTTCTGCTTTCAGTAAAGTGCAAAATGATGAAACAAAGGTGTCGCCAGGGGTACATTTGAGTACAGCCATGATATCTAACCACCCAGGGTTACATATGAGTACAGCCATGATATCTAACCACCCAGTGGCATTTTCTGAGCTACCAGTTGACACACAATATCCCCATAAACTGATGTACCCATCAGCACTAAAGTTGGATGTTAAAATGAGCAAAAGTGAAGATACAAAGCCTGTACTTGGTCCAATTCAGTATTTACAGTGTAAGGATGTCATAGATTTAACAGAAGAGGACAGTCCTCCTTTGTCACCAAACAGTATTTCAATGAATAAAAGAAAAACTGTGGGTTTGGTTCCTATACTCAGTAACCAAGTTCACAAGTATGGCCACCTGCAAAAGCAGTCTTCTGAGAATCTCATTTCTGGTCAACAGCCCGCAATAAGTGTTCCTTTAAATCTGGAAAGCCTGGCCCAACAGAATCAGGCCAAGGCAGGTCAGTGTTTGCCACAACAGTGGGCTCAGCTGAAGCAGGAGGGTAAAGAGACGCATGGAACACTTCATGATCATGTTCTAGCAAATCTAACTGAGGGATATGATTTTCCACTCTGTTCAAGCAGCGGCAAGGAGCCGGGCCCAAATGTGCTGAAACTGGAGGAGATTTCTGAGGACATCAGACAAGTGTTGCTTGCATCTCTGGAATCTCATGCTGTTGGAAATCCTGATGTTCATTTAGTGACTAAGGCATTCACACCAATTGATGACCTGAAAGCTTTTCTGTCTTTTAGGGATCTGATTCATTCTGTGACTGACAATACAGGCAAAACTGGTTGCCCACCAAATGCAACGATGATGTCCTCAAACCAGCAAACTGAACGGCCTCTACCCCTATCCAGAACCCAGTCACAGATACCTTCCTCAGTGTCAGACAGTACAATTGTATACACCCAGCCAGAGAATAAAAAATTATCCCATATGTGTAGATCGGGCACCAGTAAACCCGGCCCATATCTATCTTCATTACCAGCTGCAACATTAACGGGTGAGGTGAAGCAGGACAGTGGCTTCCCTTTTACAGTTGATGAATCAGCAGTCTCCAGCACAAGTAGTTTGGCATCAGATGTCACAGCTATGGTGTCATCGAATCCGAGTTCTTCATATGTGGCTTCAACAACAAGCAGTCACAAACTTGCAGGTGCCTCCACTTCTTGCCCGTCACTCTTGCTGACAACTTTAAACACAGCCTTACCCAGGAGTCCCATTGTGAAAGCTCCATTAAGGACAGTTATCCACCCTCTGACATCAACAACAGTAGCTTTCATAAGGACTAACACACCCACAGAAGCAGTAGGCCCTCCAAACATCACTATCATGTCTTCAGCACAAGCTAGCACATCGCCTCACTTGCGGTTGCGTCATGAAAACAGCGTGTCTATTTCAACATCCGCCTCAAATCCACTCATTATTAACAATTGTAGTCCCAAGCCCATTTCTACAATGGCAAAGAATCATAGCTCTAGACTGTTGAAAATAAATTCCATTGCAGCAGCTTCTGCTCCGGCTAGAGAACAAGGAACACAAGAAATAAAGACATCACAATTGTCTAGCACTGCTTCTGAAGGAAAAACCAAAGCTGCAACTCAATCAAGTAGAAGGCTGTCTTTTGAAAATAGCTTTTCTGTAAGGAGTCAGAAGGAGGCAACAACCACAGAAACCTCATCACTCAGCATGCCAATTGGTAGTCTGTTAAAACCCCCAGAAGCTGTAACACCTTCCAGGTCCAAAGGTAGGAAAAAGCCATCAACTATCATGGACCTGTTGAAGAGCAAAGAGAGATTACAAGCCACAGCTTCTGCTTTGTCCTCGGCAAGTTTTCCTGTAAACAACACTGCAGGTCCCGTTGCGTTTATGATTTCTGGAACCCCAGATCTTTTACTGATGGAGTCTTCAGCCAGCCAGGTGGGGATGAACTCAAGCACCGTGAATATTGCGGTTAAAAACCTGCATTTGCTTGATAAATTAACCAGTAATGAAGACACTCATTGTGTACCGAAGCAAATATCTTCTAGCAGTCAGCCATCTAGTTTTGCTGTTTTGCAGCCAAATATATTACCTTCCGTACCCGGAAATTTTAATATTGTTTCAACATCAACACATATCACAGCTATAACAGCCACAGAACAAACTCCTACAACTGCAGCAGTATCGGGGTCTTCCGTTTCTCAGGTACAAAGTCAAGGCAGTGTTTTTATGACAGCCAGCAGGCCATATAAGATCACTGCATCAGCAGAAAAGGCTGTCAATGCTGCTGCAAAGGGCAGTTCATTCATAGGAAGTGTGTCACTACCAAACATACCTCCAGATGTCCTTGCTCAGTCAGTTACATTGTTCAGTCCATCTCCGTCTAGCTTGTATAGACCCAAAGACCATGGACTAGAAGTCCCTGGCAAAGGATATTCAGCTTCACGTGAAACATCCGCAAACTCCTCCAGTGCAGCTATCCAAGACTCTGATTTCAAACACACACACCTGCAGGAAGTTTCTAAATGTGTCCCAGAATCACAGTTTCAGCCAATTGGTCAACCACAAGTAGTTTGTGGCTCCTTCAATCTTAGATACAAATCAAAGGAAGATTATCTGAACCAGAAACCAGTGTCAGAATCATTTAACGGCGAAAAACTCAAGTTTAAAACCACTACCGCTCGAAGCATGGGAAATGCAGACAGGCAGCAGGAATTACTAAGCAATAAGTTTCGACTACTTGAAGACACACAGACAAATTTGTCAAATCAGAATACAGGAACTATTAAAAAGTTACTTCTGTTAAATGAAAAGTCAACAGATGAAAGTTCTAAAGTACATTCTGGTTCCATGCTGAGATCTAGTATACAGATAGGTGACAATTCTCAACTGGGCTCAACAAGTGAGAAGCATCTGCCAGTGAAATCACCCCAACTGCTGCATTTGATGAAGTCCAAACAACCTTTCTCTTATACTGAGTTTGAACCGGCTGTTAATGCCAGATTGTCACATTCTTCTGGCCATGCTAAATGTGCACCGTTGAAGCTGTCGAGCAGCTCTATGAATGTGACAGTGTCCAGTGATAATCTTGTGTATGATTATAGTTCTTCTGGTGCGTCTGCACTTCTTAGTTACCATCATCCCAAGGAAGATTTCAAGCAGAAGGATCAGTTACATGTCTTTAAAACTGAGTCTTCAGTTCCTGTTTTGCAGCCAAAGAAAAATAAGATGGGCTTGTTGGAGGCAACTGGTAATATGACAGCTGTTGAAGCAACTGCTGATTCTAGAATGAACTTACTGCCATCACAACACCCACGTCTTGCTACTATCTTGTTCTCTGGTGACAGTAGTAGTGCATCTTTGCAGACATTTCCCTCAGGATCTTTCAGCAAATCACCGGTACACTTTGAAAATCAGTCTAATAGTTCTGGAAAAAAGAGAGGCAACGCCGAGGGAAATTCATATAATAATGAACACATAGTGCCTAACCATCATACGTCACCACATCAGTTGGAGCATCCTTATGGAAGTAAAGGAGAAAGACACATACAGCTGAACTTGGAAGCAGAAGAGAACGGTGTTTCTGGTCTCAGCGGTCTCGCTAACAGAGCACCACCAGCGTATAATCACCCACCCCGTTATGAAATCACTAAAAAAGACAATACCAGGGTAAGTAGGATCATTGAAGACATCTACAAATTCCCAGACGAAGGCGAAGAACCATCACCACCACCAGTTCTTGGAAGCTTAAAGGGACATAAGTTTACATACACACACAGATGGCAGGAGAAGTCACCAGGCTCTCTTAACATTGCTAATCTTTCTCAGTCCTCAGAGAACACACAATTCTCTGTTGCCGCTGACAAGAAATCAAGCCCCAAAACTGTCCAGAATTCTAGTGGAAACTCTGCTGTTTTGTCACCCAGCAAGTCTTATATTTCTTCACATGGTTCAGGGAACTCTGCTCACACCTGGAGAAGCCCAAAGAAGCTAAAGGCTAAAAGGGAGCAAGACAGGTCACACAGTAAGATCAACCTGAAGAAAGTGCAGTTTTCTGATGTTGTGACCAGTAAGTCGGCCCATGAATATAGCCAATCTGCCACAACCAATTCCAGTGTCGATATCCCACCAGGTGAATTAGCTTCTACTCGATGGGAGAAAACAAAATCTCCTGTACAAGATTATTCTATTGAGGACAGTCGAAATCTTCATGGAAAGCATCAAAGATTAGAAAAGGACAGGCATGATAATCATATAATTTATGAAAAGCACCCTTATACAGCTGAGCTACTAGAAACTGAGTTCAGAGAAGGTAAATTAAGAGCACATCACGCTGGTCTTTTAGAAGCAGCATTCACCAGGCCAGAAGACTTACAAGTAAATATGAAAAATAAAGGGAACACAATTTTGGGTGTAAAAATCTCGCAGAGAGAAACAGATTCCATTTTAGATTTTGAACCCGAGAACCAGTTTGGAAGAGATGTACATAAAGTATTCCAGCACCAACACATTGTCAGTGGCAGTTACACAGCAGCAGCAGCAGCAGCAGCAGCAGACGGGGAGCAAAAGTTTAAACGTAAGGGGGAAAAAGATGTCTGTCTATTTCAAACACAACGACCGGCACATGAGAATCCAAGCATATTTCAAAGTGGATTTGTGCAAGGAAGTATGGACACAATGTGTTCATTTGTAAATGAAAGAACTGAAGCAGGCCGTATGCACAGTGTTCAGAATACACCAAAATCTTGTGAGCAAATAGCGATGCCAGACACATATGAAGGCATGAGTACACATTGTGAAGATGTGATTCACAATAAGGTTGATGAAAGTAGCAGAGACCTTACCAAGAGAAGACATGCAGCTCACGATGAAAACTTGCAGTTCAGTGCAAATCCTGATCATGAAGTTCACTCACTTGAGAAAAATAATTACATGGCAGATAAAAAAGATTTTGATGTTGCTTCTACCAACTGTGGTAGGGATTCAAAATTTGATCAGCAGAGCTCATTCAATATCCTTTCAACTCAAGGCTATTCCAAATTATCCAGGCATAGATTGTACAGAACTGATACCAATCGCATGTGGGGTGATAACCTTTCACCTGCACCATTTAAACCCCATGGCATGAGTATAGATGAAACGGGTGGCACTTCTGACCATTATGAAGACAAAGGTTTTCCTTATCAGAATAGATGTGAACCTCCCCCATTTGGTGGTGAATCTTCTAATAATGTAGACAGGCAGCTTTCAGAATCACCACTTACTAGACAGAAGATTCTGGAATCCAATTTTGAAATAGCTCGTCAAATGAAAAAGGGACACGTTCGCGTTCTTGAAGATTCCAGATCAGAGCTATCTGAGGGAAGAAGAATGGAGAATCCTCAGACGTTCTACCTTCATCCAGACAGATCTGAGGATCTTTCTGGTAGTCAGCTGCAGAGGGACACTGAAAGCCAAGTGAATGTAGAGCTGGAGTACAGAACACCATCTGGTCCTTTAGAGCTGGAGTACAGAACACCATCTGGTCCTGTAGAGTTGGAGTACAGAACACCATCTGGTCCTGCCAGCGATGTAACCTCACCCATTTTCCCCAACACCCTGGATGGAAGGCCTGATGTTTTGACTTCTTTAGAATCATTGTCCTGTTTGAGAAAGGAAATCAAGGATTTGAAAGGGGAAAACATTTATCTTAAATTAGAAGTGGCCAAAGCAGAGCAGAAGGAAAAAGAGCAGCAGAGGCAGAGAAAGTTGTCTTCATCTGACAAACAAAGAGCCGTGCCGACAGAGATGGACAAAACAGAGAAAAGTTATTATGCGTCATCAAGCATGAGCAGCCAACAGTATATGGCAGACACTGAGACTGTTACACCCATCAGAAAAAGGCACGCATCATCCACAACTACAATGGGACCACTGAACTATTCGCTTTTCCCAGGTTCTGAGCAATTAAAACCAGAGGAAAGCTTCCAGAGCAAGGTGTGTCAGCTGCCTTTGGGCTCCTCTGGTATTCAGCAGATGCTGGAGACAGATATGTCTTTTCAAGATGGTAATCACAGAGTCGGTGCAGCAGAAACTGTGTATGTCAGAAGCAGTATTAACATTGATGACTCCCCAGAACACTACATTAGAGATACAAGAGATCCTTTGGTGTCTTCGAGCATGAGCAGCCATAGCAGACCCACAAGCCAGCTTGATCTCAGCATGGCTCAGTATGAACTGTCAAGGCACAAGTATTCTTTTTCTGACATCAAATCTGGACCTTTGAGAAGCATCTCTGATGGAGATGGGTTTGTCCCTCTTCAGGAACATACTCGTCACCGGAATCTATCTTCATCGCTTGGATTCCAGAATCTTTCTGATATTGATCCACCTTCCTATGAAATGACACAGCGGCAGAGAAATCCTTCAACATCGTCTCTTAAATCCACTTTACAGGATGCAGATATCCTAAATTTGGATGGGGGAGCCCGAAGTAGAAATCCATCATCATCATCCTGGATAAGGTACTTGGATTATGGAAATGACTTTGCGATCATTAGAAGCCGCAACCCATCTGGTTCTTCCAATCGAAGGAGTCGCCCAGGCAGCAGCAGCAGTTCTGAACGTGAGCATCCGGTCAATGTGGATGAGCTGCCACTATTCTCTGATATCGCCCATACTAGGAGTCGCAACAGCAGTGGAGAATCCATTGAACCAACACTGGATCTGATCCTAGACCCGCAGCAATTCATGCAGTACACTCAGTACACCTACCAGTCTGCGGAGGCTCACAGCAAGCGCACCAAGCACTGAAGACTCATCCAGACACTTGTGTGTTCTGTAATGATCTCTTTATCTTCTTTTTTTTGGTTTGAACTCAAGCCTAGTCCATATATGTGCTATTACTTCTAGTGCACTGGGCTGATTTTTGTGTGTGGGTTAGCTTTCCCTATTACCAGTGTCCTTCACCATCAGGCGAATCCACTACAACTTCTGAGGTACTTGTAATTTACATCCCCACATCAAGGACAAGAAGTCATTTTAGTTTGACTGACCTGTGTAGGGATTGAACCTGCTACCTCGGCATCAGCACACTGGAAGCTTAAGAGCATGCACTCTTATCCATTCAGCCATGCTGACCTCTTGTGGGGAGCTTGAATTGGGCTTCGGAATGTTCGATGAATTCCCCAACATAATTATTGAGATCTCTCATTCGGAATGTTCGATAAATTCCCCAACATAATTATTGAGATTTTCCATTTGCTAATACAGAGTTTCTGAACAGTAAATATTAAATAAGCTCTCTTAACAATGAGCACTGAGTTTCTTAAAAGGAATATTGATCTGTCCCAGTCAGGTTAATCTCTCCATCCCAAATACATGCACAGAGACACACCTATTCTCACACACATGCACATGCACACACACACACACACACTGAGATCTCTCATCTGTTAATAAATGACTAATGATTAATCTGTTAATAATGAGTCTGGCTTGTTTCATATTTACAACAGCTTTTAAATATTTGACAGCAGTTTCAGACTAGAATATTTCATTCTTTTGTCCATTAATAGTTTGTGAAGAAAATATTATACTTTCTGTCTCAGCTCTTGACAGTGGATGGATTTCCCTGTCAAATATTTGGCCCTTTTATCCATAAGTAGTGTGGTAGTGAACAAAATATTACACTTTCTGTCTCAGCTCTAGGCAGTAGATGGATTTCCCTGTCAAATATTTAGTTCTTTTATTCATTAGTCGTGTTTGTAGCCAGCTCTATAGCGAAGGGGTTAAGGATGCAGTTAGTAATCCTGCATACTGCATCTGAAACACAGCTGCTGGCATTTTGGCTGCAGACTGCCTTGCGTTGGTTTTTTACAAAATGTTATGGGTGCCCGCCATTCAGAAAGCAATGGCAGACTACTGAACATAAACTTGCCAAGAGATCACAAACAGCAAAAAAAAATGCTGGGGTTGACTGTAAAAGGATATGCAAAAAACTTTAGTTTGTTCGTGAACAAAATATTACACTTTCTGACTCAGCTCTTGGCAGTAGATCGATTTCCCAGTAAAATATTTGGCCCTTTTATCTAATAGTACAGGAAGGTCCCGGTTAATGTCGGGGGTTACGTTCTTGGAAAACGCGACTTTAAATAAATGACGTATAGTGAAACACAATTTCCCATAGAATTGCCGTGCAGTGAATCCACATATAAAAGCATTGTAACTCGTAATACTGAACACTAACTGATCTCAGCGGATAACAGGAAATAAAATCATGTAGGTCAGTGAACGTTTCCACACATTTTTAATTGTGCGTTGTAGAGTTATAAGATTCAATATATGTAGAACATAGATCGCCCTTGACACAGGGTCAGTATCTATTTAAACTATCTACGAATGATCCTACCTAACTCTGTCCTGTTCACCTTGACGTCTAATTTCCATTCCACAGTTCCGTCGTTCAGGTTTCGTCTAGGTTTCTGTTCCCAGTCCTTCCATCAATGGCTTCTTATCAACAAATTCCTCGTCCTGTTGTTCACTTGCAGATCATCATATCATTGCATCCAGATATCCACTCGACACAGAATTTGGAAAACACAACCGCTTGGTAACACGGCTTCGCAAAGTCTGTTGTCCTATGACGTCTCGTGTCTCCCTTGGTTTTCTTGTTCATTATCCACTTTGGTGCATCCTTATGCAAAATCCCATTATCTTTTTCTGTATCTACTTTTTGGCGTGCTCGTCATATGGCAAGAATTAAATGAAATACAGTATATTATGTAATGTTTATTTTGATGGTTGTTGATATTTATTGGCTAAATAGAGGTGGGTTGGAGGGCGAGTGGTAGAGTTATTGGGAGGTAGAGGCATTAAATTCTGCCTCTTCATCTGAGGATGAAACTGTACCTCTTCCTGCCTCGTTTCCTGGCTCTTCTCTGCTTCTTCTTCTTCAGCATTCCGAGCCATTGAGGTTCTTTGCTGCAAATACAATCTGTCTCCATTCGTCTCTCTGGTGGACCTTCTCTTGCCAGTCGTTGATTCCAAGTGCTTGTAGGTCTGTATGTATATTATCTCTCCACCGCCTTCTTGGTCTACCTCGGGGTCTACGGTCATTTATTTCCTGAGTGTAAGCGAGTTTTGTTTCCCTATTATCTTCCATTCTTTCTATATGCCCCAGCCATTGTAGTCTATTAGCCTTCATGATACCAGTGATTAGCGGGGACTTAAACAAATCATAAATGTCTTTGTTACTTCTTCTTTTCCACTCTCCACTTTGTGTATCCCTAATGGGTCCAAAGATACGTCTTAAAATTTTGTTCTCAAAGGTTTGTAACAAGGCTTCGTCTCCTTTCGTTGTACTCCAGGTTTCAGAGCCATACAGCACAACTGGTCTGATCAGTGTTTTGTATATTGTGATTTTGGTGTTACGAGATAGCGCCTTTGATTTTAGTAGATGTTGTAGTGCATAGTATATCTTATTTCCAGAGTTGATTCTAGTTTGTATTTCTTCCCTTATGATGTTGGAGCAGTTGAAGATTGTACCCAGGTATTTGTATGTTTCCGTTCTTTTAATGGTCATATTATCTATTTGTATGTGGCCAGAGTTTTTAGCCATTCCGTCTCTTGAAATTACCATATATTCTGTCTTATCTTGGTTGATAACCAGCCCCATCTGTTGGGCTTTTTCCTTTAAGTGAGTCAATATTTCTAATGTCTTTTGTTCACTTTGCCCTATAATATCTATATCATCTGCATAACCAAGCAGCCTGGATGTTCCTCCAATATCACATTCCTCCTTTACCTTCCTTACAACTTTCTCTAGAGCCAGATTGAAGAGTAGCGGCGATAGTGCATCACCCTGTTTCAAGCCAGATGTTATTTGGAAGGGGTCTGATTTCCTGCCTTTATATGTTACTATATTATAAGTATCTTCCATGCATAGTTTGGTCATGTTAATTAACTTCCTTGGTATTCCAAATTCCTGCATAACATTCCATAGACTATTCCTATGGACACTATCATAAGCCTTTTTAAAATCCACAAAAATGTTATGGAGATCTCTTTTATATTCCCAATGTTTCTCGGCTATTTGTCGTAAGATAAATATCTGATCTATTGTTGATCTGTTTTGTCTAAAACCCGCCTGGTAGTCACCTAATATGTCTTCTGAATATGGTTTTAGTCTATTTAGTAATACTGCGGATAGTATCTTATAGCTTGTGGACAGTAGTGATATTCCTCTATAATTTCCACATTGGAACTTGTCTCCTTTCTTAAAGATAGGTATCAATAATGACTCTTTCCAGTCATGGGGTAATTCTTCTGTCCTCCAGATTTTTATTATTAGTTCGTATAGCTTTAGATGTAATGCATGGCCACCTGCCTTTATAAATTCAGCAGCAATTCCATCAGTCCCAGTTGCCTTATTGTTTTTAAGTCGTGTGATTACATATAGGATTTCTTCAAATGTAGGTTCTTCAATTTGTGGTTCGCATGTTAGAACCTCTTCCTGTGGGAAAATGTTACTTGGAGCTTCACAATTTAGTAATTCAATAAAATATTCTTTCCATGTGTTGCACATTTCTTCATTGGTATTTATCATATTCCCATTTTTGTCTTTTAAACCATATGTGTTTTGTTGGTGCCCTCGTTTCATTGACTTCAGTACTTTAAAAAACTTTCTGGATTCATTTTTCTGGTGATTAGTTTCCATATCTTTGATTATATTACTCATATATTCTCGCTTCTGCTGTCTGACTATTTTTGTAGCCTCTTTACATTCATTTCTATAATGCTCTTCCTTTTGGATGTTATTGATGTCATTTAACCATCTCTGCTTGAACAAAAAATGTGTCCAATGTCTGCTGCACAGCCTGTTTCCTTTTCTCTAAGTAAAGCTCCTTGTAACAGTTGATGTCGCTTGTTACTGCTCTCGAAACTTTGGAGGTCCGTTCTCTGTTTGGGTCATCCTCATTTATTATGCCCAGTACCACATCAATCAATTGAAAGAATTGTGACAAATGTTCAGCTGTCAACATTCAAGGTGGGGGATTGCAACAGGGTGCTCCTTTTCCTGCTGAGCTCTCTGCACATCAAGGTGAATTAGGGCCTCATTAGACAACTCTTCTCCATGTGATGCCAGCAACTCATCAATGTCAGCCTCCTCCATCCCTTCAAAGCCAGCTTTAGTGGCAATCTGTCGTCGAATAGTATGAACGTCGTCAAATTCACAAAAAGACGTTATGGTGGAACGTAGCGACTAAAGTGAAGTTGTCCCCTATGTTACAACGACATAGCGAGACGACGTAAACCGAAGCGACGTAAAGCGGGGCCTTCCTGTACTGTGTTTATGAACAAAATATTACATTTTCTGTCTCAGCTTTTGGCAGTGAATTTCCCCATCAACTATTTGCACTCACTTTCATTGATAGTGTGTTTTCCAACTTCAATCCCCAGCCAAAACTAATGCATTATTGTTTGTACTTTGTGATCTTTATTTGCTGGCTCTGCTGACTTTTATCATTTTGCAGTTGTTTACATGTCCCTTCTTGCACACTAAAAATAACAGACACAAACTTATGCATTACAATTTCTTTGCTCTGCAGTTACACATTTTCTCATTGAATTGTATAATTTTGTAATGTATTCGATGTAATATATTATCATTTGTATATATAGATATATTCTCAATGTTGACAATCGTAAATATGGGTGAGGCATTCAGCTAATTATAAGCTGTCTTTAGATAATTAATTATGTATGGTTTTGAAATAATTATTTGCTTTCTTTATGACATTAATTGCATTCATTCATTCAGTAGTATGTCCTTTGCACAACCTCACTCCCATAACAATCTTCAAGAAAACTTCTCAGTGATAAGCAAGATGCCCTGTGTCTGATACACTCATCTGGAGATCATCTGCCACATCCTGCACCCATCTTCTCAGTGGCTTTTCTCTTCCTCTCCTCCCGTGCATATACCCCTTTCATTACTGCTCTCTCCAAATTGCCTTGACGTTTCAAGTGACCAAAATATTCAAATTTTCTTTGTTTTATCATCTTTATTAACCAGCCTTTTTCGATATTCAGATCTTGTCATATGGATGAATTTGTTCTTTTTTGTATCCAAGAACATGTCTATAACATTTATAGTCAAAGGCATTTATGCGTTATTCAGCTTGTTTAATAAAACTAATTGCATACTGTCTTCAAATAATTATAGGCTATTATGGTAGCCACAGTAGAGTAGTGGCTAGACACTCGTCTGCTGGTCATGTGGTCTTTGGGTGGATTTGGATATAAAAGATTGTCCTCAGTTGCCAGGTTGACTCAGACTAAAATGGGTCCCAAGAAATGTGTTTGGAAGTAAAGGCAGCTGGTGCAACAGTGCCAACATCACCCACTGAAAGCCAGGTAATCTATAACAAAAGGGACCTAACACTTCATGCCCATTGCACCTTAAGGCAAAGGTTCTTTACTTCCTACATACTTATTTTGAGGTAAATGTATATGGTCTACGTACAGTTATATCTGGTGCACAAATAGTTATGTGTTGTATTCTGGCAAGTGTGTGCAATGGTGACACAGTGACAGAAATTAAACGATGACTACCAATTGCTCTTCAAAGACTAAAACAACTGAATAAATTATGGAGTGGGACAGATAGAACTACAAAAATTAGATTTTTAAGAGTATGCATCTTTCCCATTGCAACATACGCCTGTGAGACCTGGACACTTACTAAACAAACTCTGTCAAAAAGGCAAGTTGCCAGTATGTTGCCTTTTCCACACTAACCCTCCTTAGTCACCTCTTACCACAAGCCTGGTAGGTTACAGTATTAATATTCTTTGCTTCTCATAAGGTACTAAATTAGCAAGAAGGGCAGTACTTCTTCTTCTTTCGTTCGCTTGAAATATGTCTATATCTGCAATGTCGTCTCTTGCATGAATTGAACTGTTTTTTTCAGTTCACACAGTGGTCCATAGAGTTTATCTTCCACTGTCGTCTCTCTAGGCCAGAAGGTTTGCCTAGATATGTTATATTTTGGGCAGTCTTGCAGTATGTGCTCTGCTGTCTGCGACGCCAATCCACATGTGCACATGGCTGTTTCACCAATCTTGAATTTTGTATACATGTGGTTGCGTAATCTATTGTGTCCTGTTCTGAGGCGCAGAATAATGACTTGTTCTGGTCTGTCCATAACGTGGTAGTCATCTTGAGCAGGTTTTGGTGGCTTTCTGACTGATTTGATCATTCTTTTCTTTTGGTGGTATGTAACGGGCACATCAAGCTGTTCTTCTTTGGCTCCTTCCTTAGCCAATTGATCAGCTCTGTCGTTTCCGGGTACTCCACAGTGGGATGGTATCCACTGTATGGTGACCTTATGCTGACTGCTAAGTTCAGAAAGTAGTGTCCTTAGTACTGGCAATTTCCCAGAGAGGAGCGCCTCGAGTACTGATTTTGCATCTGTTAGTAGCACCACAGGTTGAGTACCATTGCTGTTATTTAGTAATTTCTCTGTTGCTATCTTGATTGCCTCAATTTCGGCATCATAGTTATGGCAGTACTTTCCTGTGGGTACTCTGGCTGTGTCCCTAGTATTATTTGGGTATTCTATGTACACTCCCGCTCCTCCATTTCGAACAGCATTTTGTGCTGACCCATCTGTGTAGACTCGGATCCAGAAGTCCTGTGGGTATTCTTCATCAAGGAAGCTGAGAGTGGCTGTTCTGCGCTGCACACTGTTCTGTTCTTCCTTGTCAAATATTCCTCTCACTTTAGTCTGGATTTGTAACGATAGTCTATGCTCATCTTTCCATGGAGTTCGCTCTGGAATAGTTGTTAGGGGGATACCAACTGTGGGCAAATCAGTGGTTTCTCTGCAGAGTCGTTTGGCCTGGTGGATAAAACTACTTCTTTTCAACCGCCCCATAGCTAGGTTTTCAAATCTGTTCTTCATAGGGTGGCCTGGCAAGCTGAGGAACTTTTCTGCTTGTATTAGCGTTTTCGTATCTCTGCGCTCACTCAGTGCCTGTGTCCTCCCCATCTTCTCCATTTCCACTATAGGGGTTGATCTCATCCCTCCTGTGGTGACTCTAAGTGCTTGATTTTGCACCTTGTCCAGCTCTTGTAGTGTGGTATTTGATGCTGAACACCACGCAGTTGACCCATATTCCAGGTGTGGTCGTATGCTCTGTTGGTAAACTTTGCTAAGTATTTTCGTACTGGCTCCCCATGTGGTTCCACTTAGCTTTCTCAGGATGGCTATTTTCCTTCTGGCTTTTGCTACTGCTTTGTTGATGTGCTTTCTCCATGTCAGCTTGCCATCAAATGTTACTCCAAGGTATGTTGGTTCTTTATCTTCTCTTAGGGGTGTTCCATTTATCTGGATGATCCCTGCCTTTTGTTTTGGAGAGAGGGTAAATAGGGTTGTGCTGCACTTGTCAGTGTTTATGCTGACACACCATCTATTTGCCCATACAGCAAATGTATCTACAGCTCTTTGTAGCAATCTGGTGGCCACTGATGCATATTCATTTGTGCTCCATAGAACCAGGTCATCGGCGTACATTGCTGCTTTAATTCCATGCGGTAGGTGAGCAACAAGATCATTGATGAAGATTAGAAAAAGTGTGGGGGACAAGACTCCACCCTGGGGGACACCGTGTCGCAGTAGTACTTTCTTGCTCTTGAGTCCGTCTATCTGTACTCGGGCTCTTCTGTTGTGCAAGTATGCTTTCACCCATTTGTACATTCTTCCATTGACTTTGCAGTTTCTCAGTTTCTTCATCAGACCTTCTTTCCAGACTTTGTCAAAGGCTTTCTTCAGATCTATCCATGCCGCAAGCACCAGCTTCTTCTCTTGGAATGCATCCTCAATTTCTTGAGAGAGGTAGGTTGTCTGATCTTCCGTAGAGTAGCACTGCCTAAAGCCAGCCTGCTGTGGCACAAGGATGTTTTTACTTTCAATGTACCACTGCAGTCTGTGATTGATGATGCGCTCCAGTGTTTTGCAGAGACAGCTGGTGAGGCTAATTGGTCTGTAGCTAGAGGCAATGGAACCATCTTTCCCTGATTTTAGGAGGGGTATCATGATTGCTTCTCTCCAGGCTTGTGGAACACTGCCTAAGGTCCAGCTGTTATTGAAGATCTGCAACAGCTTTGTTTTGGCCTCTGTTCCTAGGTTCCTGATCATTTCATTGGAGATACCATCAGCTCCTGGTGACTTTCTCATTTTCAGTTTTGATATGGCTAGCTCCAGTTCGCTGATTGTGATAGGGTGCCTCCAGAACCTCATGTACTATTTCCTTCTGTCCTGTATGTTGTCGTTTCTCTCGAATCTCTTGTTGTTTCTCTGGACTAATTTTGATATTGCTATCTTGTGCGAACGAGTCCGCAAAATGGTCAGCTGCTTGCTTTCTTGTTAAGATTTTTCCATCTTTATGTAGTGCAATTTTTGAGTTTCTCCCTGTGCCCTCGTCATTAAGCTGTTTTATTAGCTTCCACAATTTCCTTGTGTCTCTTTCAAAGTTCAGAGACTCTGTTTTCTCCTGCCAGCTTTTCCGTCTAGCCTGCAGCTTGGCCCTTTGAAATTTGGCTTTTGCATGCTGGAATTTATTGTGGTGCTCTTGGCTGGGTGTGGCCTCTGCTTGCTTTCTACACACTTCAACATCATTATGCAACTGTTCCAGTTCACTACTCCAGTAGGGTTTATATTGTTTACGGGCTCCTCTTGGTACTGTTTCTCGCGCTGCCTGTAGTATGCATTTCCCAAACTCTTCAACTGCTTTATTTATGTCTTTCTCAGTGTTCAGGTTTCTAACCAGTATGCTGGTGCGATGCTTGTACATTGCCCAGTCTGCTTTCTTGTAGTTCCACCTCGAGAGGGTGCTGCTTTCACTTACAAGCTCATTTTCTACGGTTAGAAAGACTGGCCGATGGTCACTGCCACCAAGTTGTTTCCCAACAGTTCGTGTAATGTTCCACTCCAGGTCTGGTGAATGAAAAGCCAGGTCAGGTGTAGTTGTAGAGTGCCATGATCTCGAGTAGAAAGTATGTGGGTGGGACGGCTTGTTAATCAACATGAATCTATTCTCATCTTGCCAGTCTTCCAGTCTCTCTCCTCTCTGGTCCATGTGATCATAGCCCCAGCTCTGCGAGTGGCTGTTGAAATCGCCACACACAATCATTTTTTCTTTTAGTGGTAGAGTGTCCAGTGCCTGTGGGCGGTCACTTGGACAGTAGTAATTGATCAGATGTAGATCTGTATTACCTGTCTTAAGTTTAAGTGTCTGATACTCAGCCCCTTCCATGTAGACTTTGATTTGGGAAGCCATGATGTTATTTCTTACAAGGGTCAGTATCCCACCTTTTCGCCTGTTCTTTCGGTCAGATCGGTAACACTGTAACACTGGTAGCCTCTGATTTTGAAGGCTATATTTTCGTTGAGGTGAGTTTCTTGCAAACAACATATGCTTACTTTCTCTTTGTCCAGGATGTTTTCTAATTCTACTTTTTTGTTGCTGACTCCCTCCGCATTCCAGTGCATTATTTTAAGTCTTAGTTTAGTATGGCCAGTCGTCCTATTCTCATGTCCCCTGGCTCCACAGGACATCTGAGAAGGACCTCCAGTAGTTGGGGTTGGACCCTTTCGAGACATAGGGCCCGGCACTGCACCTGCCTGGGGGTCCAAAGCAGGGCGAGCACCATAACAATTAGCAGTAGTCGACATATTCCATTTTGCGTGATTGCGTGGCATCCTGATTTCTGTGGTGCGCCTCCTGGCTGGTTGCCTCCGTCTTCAGCACCTTTCTTTGCTAGAGCAGACTGTGGTCTCACTCGAGTGTAGATGTGTACGCGCGCACACGCCTGTCTGCGCATGCATGTACGTGCATACACATCTAGAGCATACTGGTTATTTTCCGGCGCCAGAGACTCGCCGTCGCCCCTTCTCCTGTTAGTTTAAACAGGCCCGCCACGTGAAGGCCAGGAGTTGGACTTTTGCTGCATAGGTTATGTATTCACGAGCCATTGAGGTATTTGAGCAATGTTGGGCGCTCACCCCAACACCGCGCCTCGGCTACATACTGCAAGGGCAGTACTAAATTTGTCCAAATGTGTCAAATATAATGTTTGCCAGGCTTTAAGTTTATTCATTGCACATTATTCTACTGTTGGAGGGTGCTATAAAGCTTGTTTAATATTGTATGTTTGTAAAAAAAAAATATGAAAACTTGATGTTTCTGTTTCTAAGTTTTATGTCTTTTATTTTGTTGTATTGATGATAATTGAGATAATTCATTCATTGTATTCCCAGCAAATATGCTGAGCTCTTTTTAATTCATTGTTAATGAGTTTCCAATATGATCGTTTTTTCCATTAATGAGTTTCCCTAATGTAATTATCAATCTCTGAGCTGTATCCTTGAGTGTTTGATCGCTCTTATTATAAGTAATGAGTTTCACAACAGAAAATTTTTGTTATTTCATTCTGTTGAGAAACATTCCATATCTGCCAGACACCCGGGAAGGATAACCTGGTCAACAAATGCCTGCATAAGTCAGATGTTTCGGCCGAATGGCGCAAGGACGCAGCTTTGCTGTAAACAGGCACAATGGAACTACATCCAAATGAGAGTTGAATGTCCTTTGAAACACCCGGGAAGGCTAACCCGGTCAATAAATGCCAGCAGAAGTCGGATGTTTCTGCCTAACGAAAACAGGCACAACACAATCACTTCCGAAAAAAACTCTCCGGGTGAACGCAGAAGAGGATATCTGCCTGACTTTGACACATTTTGAGGCTACATTAATCTGCATTGTAGCTCATTTTCTATCAAGCGTCAATAGTTATTATTGACTAAACATTATCTTTTGACATCAGTAGTTATGGTTGACTAAACATAATTTTTTGATATTGGAGTAAACATCAATAGTTATGGTTGACTAAACATAATCTTTTGATTTTTGATTAAACAATAGTTATGGTTGACTAAACATAATCTTGTTTTTTCCATAACGATGCTTAATTAAACAGCATCGTGCTAATGCCTGATTCTCCTGCAATAAGTTTCCCCTGCTTTACAGTCTAAACAAAGAGATGACCTACTTCCATGAACCCAGTTGTCTGCTGGGGCGTCCTCGCAGGTGCCCCATAGTATCTCTCCCACATTTGTTTCTTGGGATCAGGTTTAATTTATTAATTCCCTAAAGCGGGGCCAGGCCATGCTTGAAGAATGTGCTTTCAAGATCACATGTTCAGCGATAAGTTTAGGCAGCTTTCATTATCTGGACATGGCTATAGCGTTCTGTACCGAGTCTAAAAATGTGATCTTTTTAGCTTTAGGATGTGGTCTGGTAGGTAAATGCGCCTGTTTTTGTCTTTATGCATTGTGGAATTTTCTACTAATAAGTGTTTTTGCTCCTTCATTGAGACTGTGTTGTGAAATGATTCCTTCTGGTTGTTGGTTGTCTGTCTGTATGTCTGCCTGGCCGTCAACTGTTGTCTCATTTCTGGCACAGTGTGCAGGTGTCTACAGCAGTTTCTTTGTTGATAGTGGCACTGCTTTACTGAAAGTCCCTTGGGTGTCCTTTACAGGATGTTGCAATCAACCCCAGCATTTATTGGCTGTTTGAGATTTACTGGGCAGTTGTTTGTGTTTGGTAGTTTGATATTGGCTTCTGAATGGACGACGCTCATATCATAAAAATCAACACAAAGCGATCTGCTTCCGAAATGCGCACAGCTGATTTCAAACCCTGCCCTGGAATGTTGGAGAATTGTGAAATGGTGTTTCACCAATTCCTGGCCAAAGACGCCAACTTGACTTAACATCTTATTATATGCCTGATTAATGATCATGTTAATGCTTGATTATATGTAATCATATTAAAGCTTTATGAGTTAATGGCTCTATGCATGTGAATACACCTGGTTCCTGTTCATGAATCTCTGTTAAATCATTATGTTTGACCTGTTTTATGTTACTCGGCAGGCCCGATGAAACACTCTTTATTGAAACATGTTATATGACTAGAGTGTTGCCATATTAGTTAGGACAAGTCCAAAAATAATTATATTGCTGTTTAATTTGTGGGTTGTACCAGTCTTTTCTTTAATGAAATTATCTGTACATTTGGCATACAATTGTTTTTATTTGAATGTTTTAAATGTAGCAAAATGTTAGTTCATTAACTGCAACAGTTTTTATTTTGGTGTGTTGTTTCTTTCAATGCAAATCTAGTGAGTTAGAAATTTTTTTTTTTTTTTCAAAGTCTACAAATGCAATTCTGATTGTCTGATGGATATAATATAGCATTTTTTTTTGGGTTTCTGATTATGTGAATGTAGCCAATCTTGTCAAATGTCTCATTTATAATCACGTAATTTTGTTTTTTGTACATAGATTTTGAGTTTTTCTATTTAGATAACTCTCTTCAGGAGTTGAATAATGGCAAAACCTGGCTACCTATCTCATCTCATCTCATCTCATCATGTTCCTCTTGTACCTTGCGGTGGCTACCTATATCTCTGTGCATTAGGGTCTACAAAATGCGATGCTCTTATCAATGTGTTGAGTTTGTGTGTATAGTTCGGCCTTGTATCCCACTCGGCTCAGTCTCTGGCCACACAACAGCATTCCAGTTCTCTACATATATATATCATTATGTCTCACTACACATTTTTTATGTAGAACAATTTTGAAAAATGAAGTACATGACATCATTAAAAATTGTGCTAAACATTCATTAAATTAGTTACAACAGCCATTGCTATGGTCTAACACTGTTTTGGGGAATCTGGAAAGTACCAATGAAGTATTCGTTAGAACTTATTCAACAAATTTCTAACCATAATGCGATGAGGAGGTTGTTTATCAGGAAATCTTGCTATAAATCTTTGAAAAACCATCCGTGTGTATCGACTGCTATTTCGAAACACTTGTTCAACCAAAACAATGTTTTCTTCTGTTGATACCACCATTCTGTTTGGAGTGCAAAGAATTACTCCAGCAGACGACAGCCATTCACTGCATATTGCTTCACGATGGACTGTGGAACACATTTTTTTTGATGACGTCATGTACTTCGTTTTTCAAAATTATTCTGTATATAAAGTTTAGTGAGACTTTACAAACACCCTGTAGTAAGCTAAGGGTCATCCCATGGTAGTTGTGCCAAGGGTTACACATACATTGGCTGGATACATTATGGGGTGAAGAGACCACCAGTTGAGCCACCTGTTTTAAGACTACTTTAAAATGAAGCCATGACCTAGTTTCCACAGGTTACTGAAGCCACGCAGGAATGATGATCAAGCTGTTTGAAGTTTAATCTAACAGCTTTTGTGATCTAATCTCTAATAGTTTTTATGATACAGTCTTTAACAAGTTTTAAGAACTATTCTTTGATTGTTTTAATGATCTAATTAATAATGTCTATTAGTTTTTATGATCTGATAGGTTTTAGTGGAGTGCTGCCATAGGATTTAATGCTATAGTTTTTATAATATAATCTCTAATAATTTTGGTGTTCTCTTATATGTAATGTCAGACAATGTCACTTACACATTGGGCATTCCCATGTGTGCAGAGCCCTCCGATGGAGCAGCCACCCCAAAATATTCCTACTCTCAGTTCCCATGAGGAGTTGGTTAAGATTTCTTCTCTCTTGGCCTGAAGACGGCATTGGTGTTCTTAACCAGGCTCGACACCCATTTTGTCAACCTCTGATAGCTGTTGTGATGCATTTTGTAATAATTTTTATGATCTAATCTCAACAGTTTTTAATGATCTAACAGTTTTATTGCAGTTTGATCTAATATCGAATAGTTTTTATGGCAGTTTGATCTAATTTCTAATAGTGTTTATGACAGTTTCACATAATCTGTAATAGTGTTTATATATTGAGCACAACCCACTACTGGCAATGCTGATCGTATTCTGGTATGAACCTAAGGCCTATCCACGTCAATATGGAAGCACTATACTCGAGTTTCGCCCTCGTTTGAGCTCGTCAGTAGTGCATATCCCTGACCGGATCTGGAAACAAGCCCCGGATCACTGGCGTGTGAAGCGGGTGTGTAACCATGCGGCACACGTTGGACACACACAGCCAAATTATCATAACAGAATATCACAACGTCACCCATCGTAGGCTATGCTCAAAATTGTGTCCAACGTGTACCGTCAGTCGCTGCGATTGGGCTATCTTGAGCATAGCCTATGATGGGTGACGTTGTGATATTCTGTTATGATAATTTGGCTGTGTGTCCAACGTGTGCCGCGTGGTTACACACCCGCTTCACACGCCAGTGATCCGGGGCTTGTTTCCGGATCCGGTCAGGGATATGCACTACTGACGAGCTCAAACAAGGGCGAAACTCGAGTATAGTGCTTCAATATTGACGTGGATAGGCCTTAGGTTCATACCAGAATACGATCAGCGTTGCCAGTAGTGGGTTGTGCTCAATATTTAAAATTCAAATCCCGAAATAACCAAATTAATCAATAGTGTTTATGACAGTTTAATCTAATCTCTAATAGTTTTTAACAGCAGTTTGATCAAATCTCTGACAGTTTTTTCAGCAGTTTGATCAAATCTCTAACAGTTTTTTCAGCAGTTTGATCAAATCTCTGACAGTTTTTTCAGCAGTTTGATCAAATCTCTAACAGTTTTACTACAGTTTTATCTTCCTTTTATTCTTTCATTTGCTTGAAATTTGACTACATCTGCAATGTTGTCTCTTGTATGAATTTCACGGTCTCTGTCAGTTAACTCAGTGGTCCATAGAGTTTATTTTCCTCTGTTGCTTATCTAGTCCAAACGGTTTGTCTGGATATGTCACATTCGGGACAGTCTTGGAGTATGTGCACATGATTGATTTGCCAATCTTTAATTATTTTGTACATGTGGTAGCATATTGTATCCAGTTCTGGGGTGCAGAATAATGATTTGTTCTGGTCTGTCCATAAAGTGGTAGTCATCTTGAGCTGGTCTTGGTGGCTTTCTGGCAGTTTGATCTGATCTCCAAGAGTTGTTATGGCAGTTTGATTTAATCTCTAAGAGTTGTTATGGCAGTTTGATCTAATCTCTAACAGTTGTTGTGAACACTGAGCTGACCCACGACTCTGGTGATCGAGTGAAATGGCAAGTCATGACCGCCCACGCTTTCCGGCATGGCACATGATGGATGGATGGATCTAATCTCTAAGAGTTTTTATGACAATTTGATTTAATCTCTTATAACTGATCAATTCTCTTGCTACAAAGAAGAAGAAAAATACAGACATTCTACAAGATGAGAACATGGAGGAAAACTGGCTCACAAACAGTGTCACGTCCCATAAACTGAAATACTTCAGCCATATGAAAGTGATTTGGAAAGAACAGAGGTTGAAGGCACACATGAGCAGTCTGGGTAGATTTATAAACAAGCATTAGAAAAAGCATCATGGTAACTTGCACTAGCCAGGTGGCAACTTGCACTAGCCAGGTGGCAACTTGCACTAGCCAGGCGGCTTTATTCCCCAGGTTCAAGACCCCCTCCCTGTCCAACACCACAAGGCACTACTATAGGCAGCAGATGACAGTGATGGAATCATGGTTCCTGGCAGAGGTTGGCCATCACGAAGATAACACGTGGCAGTGAAGACACCTGGGGCATGGACATGCTTGAGGCCTGCAGGGGAACTGGCTTGGGGTTGAGACTCTCTTCAGCAGCCCATGATGAGAGCAATGTTCTGGGCAGGAACTGCCACATGGTGAACATTTACCAAGCAATATTTGCTCCTTTTTTGCATGACGTTTATCATTTACAAATTTACTCTTTGTAAATATGTTTATGGTTTTTTTGTTTGTTTGGGTGCACGCTCACTTTGATCTCAAGTGTAGTCCATACTCAATACTTCTAGTAGCACTGGATTGAATTTTGCGTGTGGATGAGCGTTCCTTATTATCAGTGTCCCTCGCCATCAGGTGAACCCATTCCTACTTCAGAGGTTCTTGTAATTTACATCGCTAAGTCAAGGATGAGAAGTCAACATTTTAGTTCAACTGACCAGTGTAGGGGTTGTACCCTCTATCTCAGCATTAGCACATTGAACGTTCTTAAGAACGAGCGCTCTTATCCATTCATGGATGCTGACATCCACTGTTTATGGTTTGGGAATTGGTAACCCTTTAATGGTACATTAATACTGAGAAATGGGAATAACCCGCATTAAAACTGGGACAACTGTTACGTTCTTTAACACATTAACTAGCAATTTATGTTCACATTTTGAGAACTATAGGTGTATCCACATTTCAGTTGTAGTTTTGCCCATTTTTAATCTGGTAATCTGCCATTGTGAAGCTCAGCGAGTGCCCTGTTCAAATAACTAAACAGACAATACAATATGTATATGGTTTTTGTATATTGATAATAAGGTAGGTAAACCATGTTTTAAAAAAATGACATTGTTAACTTAAAGCTAATATTTTACTGAATTTAAAGCCTTTCTTTCTTGAAAAAAAATGTTGCATGTGTAATTATGTAGTGTAAGCATCTTGTGTATCTAATTATGTGGAGGGCGGACGCACCATGGACCAGGCTGACATTCTGAATGCTCTACGAGAAGTGAGACTTTTGCGAGAACCAAGTGATGACTGTGAATCTACAACAATGGCCAGACTGCGAGAGCAGCAAATTAAAAGAGGGGTGGCCAAACAAGAACACTACGCAGGAAGCCAAAGAAGATTGATAAACCAACACAGAACTGGCGTCGTTAGCTGCTACACGCTGCAGGATTTGCTGAGGAGGGGATCCGAACACTTATGGACTGAATGGTTCGATGTGCAACGAGGATGATCTGTCGACTAACTAACTATAACTAACTAATTATGAGCTAAAATAGTTCAAGAACATGCGCACAGACTTTTATTTTCACCTGTTTTAATTTGTTTAGCAATTCCACCTCACTTTAAAATGTGAAGAGAAACTATCAAATTTGTCTACATTTACTTACCCATGTGTGTTGATTGTGTATCATTGTTTGACGTACCTAATACAGTTTTGGAACAAATTGTCAGCCTGTTTGATAGTTACTCAAGAAATTTCAAGTGTTATTAACATTTGGCTGGTTGCTATAGTAAACACTACCACAAGACTGGGTAACTTATCTCGAAGAATAAATTTTAATTTATAAAGGAACTAAATTTTACTGTCATTAGTTTGAAGACAGGAAAGGTAATTTCCCATTATAGGAACAATTTTTAGGTTTAATTTGAGCAAACTATGGCTGTTTGTCCCTTTTTGTTTTCTAACTATATGATGCATGTAAATTTTAGTGAAGTGTTGCCAAAGTCAATACACACATGTGTCAGTTTTAGCTGCCCTACTAGTTAATGTGCTAGAGAACTAAACACACAAAAATGCTTTTACTGCTTGGTTAGTGTTTTTGTTGGGTTGCAAATTATGCCATAATAGGAAGTTTGCATCTGATATCGGAGGTAGGGTTAGCCAGATTTCTTTGAGAAAGCATGAAATAATTAGTTACCCAAGTCCATTGTCTGAACTAAGTTATGATAAGAAGTGCTGCTGCTTCTCTATGCAGGATGTCTTGAGGTCTTCCAAGCAGCCATTCCACCGATAGAAAGAATTATATTATCACATATCTAGATAGGTATGAATGCTTAGTGTTTACACTGTTTTATTTTAATACCATAAACTATGTTTTCTAATGTTTGTATTAATGACATTTTACAATTGTTTTGCTTATGAAATTTTGACATATGTACATAGTGAATGTGTGCATGTATTCTCATTTGCCTGCAGGCATTGTACCATGTGTTTTTATGTGTGGATTATGTCACTTTTATATTTGTTTACAAGAAGCCGGTGCATATTTTCTACATTTGAAAGAACGCTGCAATGGATTATACCTAGTAGATTTCTGTGTATACTATAAACATTGTGTGTGTATCTTTAGTTGATTCCCTTGATTTTCTTGTTAAAACATTTTCATTCCTCTCTCACTGATTTATCATAAATGAACATTTAGCTTGTTAACATGTACCTTTTTAAAGGTTATTTTAGCATCGTTACGGCATTGGGCAGTTTGTTTACTTAAAATAAAATATTTTTTCCTTGGTGGGTATTGTGATTTCCCTCAGCTTGTTACTCTAGTTGACACCTGTAATGTGGGCTTTGTTATGTTTAAACTGGGATAGTTGACGCCTGTAATGTAGACTTTGTTATGTTTAAACTGGGATAGTTGATGCCTGTAATGTGGGCTTTGTTATGTTTAAACTGGGATAGTTGACGCCTGTAATGTAGACTTTGTTATGTTTAAACTGGGATAGTTGATGCCTGTAATGTGGGCTTTGTTATGTTTAAACTGGGATAGTTGATGCCTTTAATGTGGGCTTTGTTATGTTTAAACTGGGATAGTTGATGCCTGTAATGTGGGCTTTGTTATGTTTAAACTGGGATAGTTGATGTCTGTAATGTGGGCTTTGTGGTGTTTAAACTGGGATAGTTAATGCCTTTAATGTGGGCTTTGTTATGTTTAAACTGGGATAGTTGATGCCTGTAATGTGGGCTTTGTGGTGTTTAAACTGGGATAGTTGATGTCTGTAATGTGGGCTTTGTTATGTTTAAACTGGGATAGTTGATGCCTGTAATGTGGGCTTTGTTATGTTTAAACTGGGATAGTTGATGCCTGTAATGTGGGCTTTGTTATGTTTAAACTGGGATAGTTGATGCCTTTAATGTGGGCTTTGTTATGTTTAAACTGGGATAGTTGACGCCTGTAATGTAGACTTTGTTATGTTTAAACTGGGATAGTTGATGCCTGTAATGTAGACTTTGTTATGTTTAAACTGGGATAGTTGATGCCTGTAATGTGGGCTTTGTTATGTTTAAACTGGGATAGTTGACGCCTGTAATGTGGGCTTTGTTATGTTTAAACTGGGATAGTTGATGCCTGTAATGTGGGCTTTGTTATGTTTAAACTGGGATAGTTGATGTCTGTAATGTGGGCTTTGTGGTGTTTAAACTGGGATAGTTGATGCCTTTAATGTGGGCTTTGCTATGTTTAAACTGGGATAGTTGATGCCTGTAATGTGGGCTTTGTGGTGTTTAAACTGGGATAGTTGATGTCTGTAATGTGGGCAATGTTATGTTTAAACTGGGATAGTTGACGCCTGTAATGTGGGCTTTGTTATGTTTAAACTGGGATAGTTGATGCCTGTAATGTGGGCTTTGTGGTGTCTAAACTGGGATAGTTGATGCCTGTAATGTGGGCTTTGTGGTGTCTAAACTGGGATAGTTGACACCTGTAATGTGGGCTTTGTGGTGTTTAAACTGGGATAGTTGATGTCTGTAATGTGGGCTTTGTGGTGTTTAAACTGGGATAGTTGACGCCTGTAATGTGGGCTTTGTGGTGTTTAAACTGGGATAGTTGACGCCTGTAATTTGGGCTTTGTGGTGTTTAAACTGGGATAGTTGACGCCTGTAATGTGGGCTTTGTGGTGTTTAAACTGGGATAGTTGATGCCTGTAATGTGGGCTTTGTGGTGTTTAAACTGGGATAGTTGATGCCTGTAATGTGGGCTTTGTGGTGTTTAAACTGGGATAGTTGACGCCTGTAATGTGGGCTTTGTGGTGTTTAAACTGGGATAGTTGACGCCTGTAATGTGGGCTTTGTGGTGTTTAAACTGGGATAGTTGACGCCTGTAATGTGGGCTTTGTGGTGTTTAAACTGGGATAGTTGACGCCTGTAATGTGGGCTTTGTGGTGTTTAAACTGGGATAGTTGACGCCTGTAATGTGGGCTTTGTGGTGTTTAAACTGGGATAGTTGACGCCTGTAATGTGGGCTTTGTGGTGTTTAAACTGGGATAGTTGACGTCTGTAATGTGGGCTTTGTGGTGTTTAAACTGGGATAGTTGATGCCTGTAATGTGGGCTTTGTGGTGTTTAAACTGGGATAGTTGACACCTGTAATGTGGGCTTTGTGGTGTTTAAACTGGGATAGTTGACGCCTGTAATGTGGGCTTTGTGGTGTTTAAACTGGGATAGTTGATGCCTGTAATGTGGGCTTTGTGGTGTTTAAACTGGGATAGTTGACGCCTGTAATGTGGGCTTTGTGGTGTTTAAACTGGGATAGTTGACGCCTGTAATGTGGGCTTTGTGGTGTTTCCCTGACATGGGTCTGCAGAGAAATGTGACAAGGACAAGGCAATTATAAGTTTTGTCTGTTCACTTTAGGAAAAAAAGAGAGGTTTTACAAAACATTGTGACATCTATAAAAATTGTGTTAAAAACAAAGGACAACAGAGGAAAAGATAGTGGATGTTTTGGCACAGGGCCATGTAAGACGATCATCGATCATCGGTAGCTTGTAGAGAGGCGCCCATGTGAGCAAAAAGGTAAATATTGGGATTGGCACTCTGTGGCGAAGGTGTCACGGACGCACCTGCCTGATAGTCCAGCTATCTGATAGTCCAGCTGTCTGATAGTCCTGCTGTCTGATAATGAATGAATCACCAAAAAACGAGAAGTAGATTGTGAGCTATACTAAAATACGATTATAAGAAACAAATTGGGGGTTGTGGCCAAAGCCTTCGTCAGCAAATAACAAACACAAACCGACACACAACTACATGAAACACACTACATGACAATATTAGGGTTACTTATCTGAATCTGGATCCTTGTTTGGAGGGACTGACGCATTAGACGACTATCAGTGGATTGTATGAACCGAATGTATGGTCAATGCATCAAAGGTCAATACCGTCAGAAGCTCAGGTAATGCCTAAGCCACCCGGTGGGTTGGGGGGGGGGGGGGGGGGAACCATCTTTCTCCTCCCATTAATCCTACCAGTTGTGTACTCCAGTTGTACCCTTTTTGTGATCAAGAAAATGTAGAAAGAAGAAAGACAGTCCAGAAAATTTAGACAGAAGAAAGACGGCCCAGAAAATGTAGACAGAAGAAAGGCAGCCCAGAAAATGTAGACAGAAGAAAGGCAGCCCAGAAAATGTAGACAGAAGAAAGGCAGCCCAGAAAATGTAGACAGAAGAAAGGCAGCCCAGAAAATGTAGACAGAAGAAAGGCAGCCCAGAAAATGTGGAAAGAAGAACAACCCAGAAAATGTAGACAGAAGAAAGACGGCCCAGAACATGTAGAAAGAAGAACGACCACCCAGAAAATGTAGAAAGAAGAAAGATAGCCCAGAAAATGTAGAAAGAAGGACAGCCTAGATAATGTAGAAAGAAGGACAGCCTAGAAAATGTAGAAAGAAGAACGACCACCCAGAAAATGTAGAAAGAAGAAAAACAGCCCAGAAAATGTATACAGAAGAAAGGCAGCCCAGAAAAATGTAGACAGAAGAAAGACAACCCAGAAAATATAGACAGAAGAAAGACAGCCCAGAAAATGTAGACAGAAGAATGACTGCCCTGATCACCTTCATGTTCATTTCTGCAGAGCCACTTTTGGGAAATGTGTATTTTCTTTCTTGACTGGATCCCTAGCATTGGGAGTCTCCCTGGTGCAGTGGTCAATTGTCTGCTCTGCACTATGAAGGTCATGGGCTCATTATGTGGACTACGTTATTATGATCACTAGTGACATGTTTTCAGAGATGGTTGCTAGGGCTATGGAGGTGGGGCTCTGCGACACTTTTGGCAGGTGGCTCTGTGGAAAGAATACAGAGCCATGAGCCATAAGGGAAAGAACCTGGTGCAATGAAGTGGATCCTCTTGTCTTTAACCTCTGGCATTCTGCATGGCCTAGTAATTTGATTTCCGGATGTTTCTTTGCCTGTGTATGTAGACAGACTTGAAGATATGTACATAGTAAAATAATGATTGCATGAAGTCAGTTTCCACAAGCAACTTGTCATTTATAAATAGCATTTGGTACATACGTGTTAAAGTCATTACATGAAAGGTGTACATTATTTATATACACATGCTATATGCAACCATAAATCTATGACATTGATTATAAATAATAATAATAAGCTCACCATGATCTTTTCCTAATAATTTTGAACATAATTTGTTTCTTGTATCATCTGCTATGTCATTTTGTGTATTTTCAATGTTTTGTTCCACCATCTTGCAGCCAACATGAGTGGACAACTTTTCTTTTTTGAACATGTTCACCGACTTCCCTTTCTATAAAATATATCAGGTTAGGATTTGATCTATTGGTTCTGGATATATTGTAGAACAAACAGTCCTGCAAAATAAACAACGTAAACTTGTCTGGTGTTTTCTAATGCGTACATTTTTTGTGTAAAGTGTTCACCTTTCCACTCCACCTTGGAGTTGAAAAATATTCAACCTTCAATTGAATAACATTTATCATGTAATTCAATTACATTACTGGACCAATGCTACACCTTTTGCATTTGATGTCTACGAGGGCTTCCAGGATAAATAGGAGACAGTGGCGGTAGCTCTTGACCTGGAGGATGCCTATAACAGGGTCAGGTATGATCGGTTGATACACACACTGTTGGACATGGAAGTCTGCCCTTGCCTTGTTAGATGGGTTGCGGCAGTCCTTTATGAGCGTAAGGTTGCACTGCGCATGGGTTCGTGGACTTCTGAGCCCTGTACTATTACACCTGGGTTGCCTCAGGGATCTGTCTTGTCCCCAGTGTTCTTTAATGTCTACACCATCAAAGTCACAGCTATTGAGACACCAGGTGTGGGTAGAATCTTGACATTTGTAGATGATGTGCTGGTGTACAGACAGGGCCAGTTTTGCGAAAGACTTACAGGTGGCAGTAAACAGGGTGGCGGAGTGGTACAGGGGCCATTATACACCCAGAAAAGGCATCGGTTGCTATGGTACTCCCTGGATAACCGGATCGTCAAGGCAGATGTCCCAGGTATTATGTTGAATGGATGTCCTCTTAGTCGAGAGAGTAAATTGAAGTACTTGGGTATCACCTTTGACAGGTGTTTGTCTTTTAAGGATCATGTGGAGGCTTTGGTGGTGGAGGCTGGTAGGGGACTTAATGCATTGAGGGCTATAGCAGCAACCGGGGTAGATCAGAGGATGCTGTACAGGCTCTTTCAGCAGTTAATAATTTCTGTCATTGAGGTATGGTATTGGGGCTGCTGACAGTATCAAAGGGCCAGCTTGAGAGGTTGGAGCGCATACAGAATGCTGCCATGCGGTTGGTCCTGGGGTGCACAAAGAACACGCCAATTGTATGCATGGGGCAAATCCTGGCACTACCAACACTGACAGATAGGCATGGGGTCCTTCGGGCCAGGTGGTGCCTGGGAGTTGCCGCAGACGGGGATCACCCGCTGCATGCAGCAATGGGTGTGGTCAAGGGTCGTGGACTGGGACGAGGCAAGTCCTGGATGACACAGGCAGAACTTTCTATAAGTCAGGTGTGTGATCTAAAGACCATCAATCGTGAAAGAGTGGGTTGAGGTTCCGGAAGACACGACGGACTGGCACAATGTAATAATAACACTGTGTCGTGGGTGCAGAGAATGGGCAGCGGGCCGCACTGAGTTTGAAGTGCAGCGGCTGATCCAGAGCAACACACATCAAGGTGACATGGTCATCTACACCGATGGGTCAGTGGTGAGAAACAGACGTAGTGGCTGGGGCTTTATTGCAAAGACTAATGGACGAGTCTTGAAAAAGGAGAGTCTGGCATATGAGACTACGACCTCCAGCATGAGAGTGGAGGTGGAGGCAGTGACAGAGGCATTTCGGTGGCTGGAGGAGACTACAGCAACACACATTGTATTCCTTACGGATTCAGGGAGTGTGTTTGATGGGGTGGAGATGGGAATGTTTCGTGTGGAGTGGCTCTCATCGCTTCGGAGGTCACAGATTGTGAGAATTTTATGGATATTTTGCCCTGGCCATGCGTGGGTGCGGGGGAATGAACAGGCTGATGGGCTGGCGGGGAATGTACCTGTTGGTGGTAGTTTGCCTATGGACAAGGGGGAGGTGGTCGTGCGCTTGTCGGACCGGGTGGAGAAGGCGGGGGAACAGATGGAGAGCCCATATGTGGAAGGAATGAGATTGCGGGGGATTGGCAAGGGTTCTGGAAGAGTCTCAAGGCTGAGAGGGAAGACCAGGAGAACATTTAATCAGATGGTGGTGGGAACGATTAGCATTATGACTCTTCGCTGGCTGTTGAACGAGGGGACGGAGCACGTATGGGAATATCCTGAGTGTAGTGATGTTGGTTCTTAGCTCAGCTCAACTCAACTTACACTAGTCGAAAGTATCAGTTCTGTGTTCTTCGACAATACAACACTATCGCACCATATAATGTCAGATAACACTTACTTCAGGTCTTCCTTATGTTGTACTGATTGTTATGTTCACAGCCAGTAGCGGACCGGGTCTAAATACATATTTTGGTTCCATCTAAAGGTCATTGACATTGTTAACTCTCTCTAATATTCAATAGAGGCCCGCTGCATTAGGATCCCACATGGTCCACTGGCCACTGGACAAGTTGACCACTGGTTCGTCTGCCACTGTTCAGTCACCCCACCCTCAACAAATCACAAGAGAATAATTGTCAATATACATGTTCCATATTACCATTGACAAGTTATGTGTCACCATTAACATGTTCTGTGTCACCTCTGTCATCAACCAAGCCGTATATTTTACAATATGAAGCTCACTTGAAGATTTGTGACAAGTCATAAATAATAAAAAATGCCGCGATCAACCTCAAGTTGATGTACTAGACAATTTTACTTTCAGTAGTTTGCCATTGCTGAGTGAACGAGAAGTCAACACTGAAAATACACTGTCCGGTGTGGGGGACGTCCAACCCACCGGAAGTTTAAGTGCAATTTTTGATGTGGCCAAAAGAATGACAGTGTTTGTGCTTGAGCTTTCAGCGCTCGGACAGCGATGTACAGGTTTTTATTCCCGACACTGATCAGCTGGATGTAAATAATTACTTCTCTCAATCAGAAAGCAAGTGCAAACTACTGAACGTAAAATTGCCTTTTAAATCAACCTGATCGTGACGCCCTGAAAAGGACACGACACATAAATATAGTAAACACAATTAATGTGACGATAACAAAATTCAATAGTTGTTAGCCAAACAGCTATCGTGATATTTGTTGCAACATTTTATGCCCACGCTTGTCATGGTTAATGTAATAAATAAGGTAGTCACAGCTAATGTGATATACACTGCAGGGAACTATAGTTGAATTGAAACCATTTGTCTCATTAGTTAGTCAACAGTACAACTAAAGGATTATTAGTTAGCAATAGTTTAGACATTAGTATAAATAGTTAGTTAACAATATTTGACACATCAGTATGAATACTTTACTATGATCCTAGTAACAATAGTAAGTTAACAGTGCAAGAATACCTAAATGTGATCTTATACCAATAGTTGGTTAACAGTGGTTCGTCCATTAGCAATACTAGTTTACTGCGATTTTAGTAACAATATCAACAGTGGTTGATACATGAGCAAGAATACTGTGATCCAAAGGTAACTGTGGTTGGTAATTAGCAAGAACACTTAACTGTGATTTCATACCAATAGTTAATTAACAGAGGTTTGTACGTTAACAAGAAAACTTCACTACAATTTCATACAGATAGCTAGTTAACAGTTTTTAATACATCAACAAGAATACTTTATTGTGATCCTAGTACCAATAGCTAGTTACCAATGGATGGTACATTAGCAAGTAATCTTGATTGAGATTTATACCAATAGTTAGTTAACAGTGGTTGGTACATTAGCAAGTAAACTTTACTGTGATTTCACACCAATAGTTAGTTAACAGTGGTTGGCACATTAGCAGGCATACTTTTCTAATATGGCCTCGGTATCAATACTCAGCTGACTAATTAGTACAATAATTCATTAATGTGACATTATTACCAGTAGTTTGTTGACCAGTCAGTAAAACACTTCAGTAAGTGATTTAATGCTGAAGGATATTATATCCTCAAATGTGACACCCCCCCCCCCCCCCCCCCACCTACGTTTTGTTTGGCAATGAATCAGTTAATGTGGCATCATTATCAATAGTTGGTTGACCCATCAGTAAACATAATTTGCTAATGTTACTCCACTAGCAATAGTTTGTTGATCCATCAGTAACATTACTACTAGTCTACCACTGGTTGGTCGACCACCAGTAAAATACTTTACTAATGTGACATTTAATCATTGTTAGTTACCCTAACAGTACAAGCACTTTACTGATGTTACTCCACTATCGATAAATAGTTGACCCATTAGTAAAAGTACTAATAGTACCTCATTATCAATAGTTCACCCATCAACAAACTATTTTTTTAATACGACGGGGATTCAAATGAAAACCTTAATAGTGTGATAGAAATTACAATAACCATGCCATTGTCTTGTAACCTGTCAATATTGTTGTTAAGGATATCAACAGTGTTCAGCACGTGACATCATGGTGCAGACAAACACGTGACGTCATAAGGAAGTTTAAAGATGGCCACCCCACTTTTAAAGAGGAGCAGCGTTCTGTTATCCGTTTTTTTGACCAGTGAAGGGGAGAAACCTATAGAAATTCAGCGGCGAATGAAGGTCCGGTTTGGTGATGCATGCCTGTCAGTCCAACAAGTGTATGATTGGAGTTGGAAGTGTCACAACTTTTCGGTTCGATGAAGAGCTACTGCAGATGGTGCATGAGTGATACGTCCAGTGAAGGGGAAAAACCTATAGAAATTCAGCGGTGAATGAAGGTCCAGTATGGTGATGCATGCCTGTCAGTCCAACAAGTGTATGATTGGAGTAGGAAGTGTCACAACTTTTCGGTTCGATGGAAATCTACTGCAGATGGTGCATGAGTGATTACCCATGTTTTCCCCCCCCCCCCCCACCCCGCGTTTCCATCCTGTTTCAGGATATTGCGGTCAATATCAGCATCTTTCAGCTGTATGTTGATTCCTAGGCTAGATTACGCTCATCAGCACGCCACGACTTTCTGAGCGACAGGTTCCATACTCTCATAAGTCACTGGCGCCACTCAAACCGCTTCCAATTCTCGTGCGCTCACGTCAACCACGAGAGTATTCGGGGTTACGGAGAAAGCTGCTAAACCCTAGTCCAGGGAGCCGGCGATTACACATGTGACCAAGATAATTTTTTTTAAATTTTTATTTAAAACGGGGTACTTCAATTTTAATTCACCGCAAACAAACAAGTATTAACAAGTATCCCTTAGAGCCTCATTTGCATCGGTCCGGCAATCACTTTCCGGTTTAGTGTTCGGTGGACTGCTGGACCGATCGATGGATGTATTTTAAGTTTTTGGGCCCGCAGGGCCCTCACTGTCGATGACAGTGTTGCTAATGTACGAGCCACTTGCATTTATGACCTGTCACTGTCGACGACAGTGAGGGCCCTACGGGCTCAAAAACTTAAAAAACATCCATCGATCGGTCCAGCAGTCCACCGAACACTAAACCGGAAAGTGATTGCCGGACATCCAAGTGAGGCTCTAAGGGATACGTCTTGTTTGCGGTGAATTAAAATTGAAGTACCAAACAGGGATCCAAGCCCTTTATGGCGGTGGTGGACTTGCATTGAACTGGTGACTACATCGAAAAATGATACGTTTGTTCTTTACTTTTTCAAAATATATTCACACACCAAAAAAAAAAAAACATTTAGGGTTTTCATTTGAAGCCCCCTCGTATGATTACTTTATGAATATTTGACACATCAGTAAAAATAATGTAGTAATGTGACATTAGCATTTGTGAGTTGATGTATCAGTAATATTCTTTACTAATATGACCTCATTATTAACTGTCGGAACATCAGTACAATACTCTAATAATGCGACTTCATTACCAATTGATTGTAGAAACATCAAATAAGTATACTTTACTCATGTGACCTCATTATCAATAATTAGTTGACCGATCAGTAAAAACACTTTTCTATTGTAACCTCAGCAACGACAGTTAATTAACACATCCGAAAGAATACTTCACTACTGTGATCTATGAATAGTTAATTGGCACTGTAAGAATACTTTACTGCTGTGACCTATCAATAGTTAATTAACACATCAGGAAGAATACTTTACTTCTGTGATCTATCAACAATTAATTGACACAATAAGAATACTTTTTTACTGTGATCTATAAATAGTTTTCCCCCACATAAGTAAGACTACTGTACAACTGTGACCTCAATATCAACAGTTAGTTGACCCATCAGTAAGAATACTTTACTGCTGTGATCTATCAATAGTTAATTGCCACAGTAAGAATAATTTACTGCTGTGATCTATCAATAGTTAGCTGACACATCATTAATAATAATAATTAACTATTAGAACACCAAGAAGAAAAGTTAACCTTGTGAGAGCCAGTACCAATAGTTAGCAATAACGTGGTGGGATATATTTACAGGGATATAACAATGTAACATGGCTTCAGTCTTGTCCCTTCACAGTTATAACAATAACAATAATAACAATCGACACATTCTTCTAGTATAGCAGGAATGAATGGTATACAACAAATAACTAAAAACAGAGGCGTGGAGAAGCTTCTGTGCAACTATAAAACAATCTTGCTACAGATGTTCAGGTTCTCCTTCTGTGATCTACGTTTCATCGTCATCATGCACCATGTTGATAAGCGTAGGAGGTTATGTTTTTCTATATCACACGATCACTAGAGTCGTGGATCAGCTCCGTGTTATTGTCTCAAAAATACCACGTGGCCACGCGATCCAGGTATTTACTTCTCTGCCATCTCCTTGTTCTTTTCTCCTAAATCTTGCCAGTTGTCACCAAGTTCTCTAGTTTAAATTGACTGTCTACATTTAATTTTTCATACCGGTTTAAGTTTTTCATTTGCTTGTTGGACTAGCTCATTGGTGTTTCTGTCTGTCCACGGTATTCTTTGCATTTTCCTCAGAAACCACATTTCCACGGCCATTAGATGTTTTTTTTCCAGCTTGTCTGCTCATTGTCCACGCTTCACATTCTTACAAAAGTACAGATTCTTTATATCACTTCAACACTCAGTTCCAAAGTTTGGTATGCTTCTATACCAGCTTGGGTAACAAGCAGGATAGTGAGTAGATGTCCGTTTGGTTGTAGTGCGTAGATGTCCTTCTGTTTGTAGTGCGTGATGTCCGTCTGGTCTTAGTGCCTAGATGTCCGTCTGGTTGTGGTGATGTCTTCTGGTTGTGGTGATGTCTGTCTGGTTGTGGTGATGTCCGTCTGGTTGTGGTGATGTCCGTCTGGTTGTGGTGATGTCCGTCTGGTTGTGGTGATGTCCGTCTGGTTGTGGTGATGTCCGTCTGGTTGTGGTGATGTCCGTCTGGTTGTGGTGATGTCTGTCTGGTTGTGGTGATGTCCGTCTGGTTGTGGTGATGTCCGTCTGGTTGTGGTGATGTCTGTCTGGTTGTGGTGATGTCCGTCTGGTTGTGGTGATGTCCGTCTGGTTGTGGTGATGTCCGTCTGGTTGTGGTGATGTCTGTCTGGTTGTGGTGATGTCTGTCTGGTTGTGGTGATGTCCGTCTGGTTGTGGTGATGTCCGTCTGGTTGTGGTGATGTCTGTCTGGTTGTGGTGATGTCCGTCTGGTTGTGGTGATGTCCATCTGGTTGTGGTGATGTCCATCTGGTTGTGGTGATGTCTGTCTGGTTGTGGTGATGTCTGTCTAGTTGTAGTGATGTCTTCTGGTTGTGGTGATGTCCGTCTGGTTGTGATGATGTCCGTCTGGTTGTGTGATGTCCGTCTGGTTGTGGTGATGTCCGTCTGGTTGTGGTGATGTCCGTCTGGTTGTGGTGATGTCCATCTGGTTGTGGTGATGTATGTCTGGTTGTGGTGATGTCCGTCTGGTTGTGGTGATGTCCGTCTGGTTGTGGTGATGTCCGTCTGGTTGTGGTGATGTCCATCTGGTTGTGGTGATGTCCGTCTGGTTGTGGTGATGTCTGTCTGGTTGTGGTGATGTCCGTCTGGTTATGGTGATGTCTGTCTAGTTGTAGTGATGTCTTCTAGTTGTGGTGATGTCCGTCTGGTTGTGATGATGTCCGTCTGGTTGTGTGATGTCTGTCTGGTTGTGGTGATGTCCGCCTGGTTGTAGTGATGTCCATCTGGTTGTGGTGATGTCCGTCTGGCTGTGGTGATGTCCGCCTGAGTACAGCAAATCCATGGAAGATATTGCTGATGGGGTGTAAAGTGTTAGGTCTTCATAAATTGTAGGCCATGGATATGAAGGTGGGATAGCCAGTTCCCTACCTCACCATTTTCCCAGACAATTCCCAAAGAATTCTGGAAATGACCCGGTACCCATTTTATATTGCATGACCTTTGAAGATTTTTGCAATAAACCTTAAGCTGATTTTTTAGGCAAGTAAAAGCTTGGACTTCAAGGCGTTCAGCCACAATCCCTCATAATCCAACGAAGGTATCATGTTTTTAAAAAATCCAGGCACAGGTGGGGATTGAACCCTTACCAAGTAGGATATGGATCCATCCATCCATCATGTGCCATGCCGGTAAGCGTGGGCGGTCATGTTCTGCCATCTCACTCGATCACCAGAGTCGTGGATCAGCTCCGTGTTTCTGTCTCGACCATGCCACAAGGCCAAGCCATCCAGGTACTTGCTTCTAGGTCTTCCCCTTGGTCTGTTCCCCTCGATCTTACCAGTTGTCACCAAATTCTCCAATCCATTTCTTCTCATAACATGCCCAACAATTTTTGACTGTCTACGTCTAATGGATATGGATAAATCAACAATAAAGAGAAAGTTGTCATGTTCAAAATAATGTATTTCCTTTGTGAATTAAAACACAGTAGCAATGAAAAATAGATAGCACGATTTATTGCCTGGCAAATTTCGCTGCATTCCGTCAGGTGCATACTGCAGAATTTATATATCATGTGAAGTGAATAAATGATTTATACTTCAGCAGAGATACTTAAAAAAAAGTCACATTGTTTCAATGTGGATCATTCATTATGAAGCCCTAATCCATCACACCCACTCAGCAGTATCTTCCGTGGGACTAACTGTACTCAACATCCATAAGAAAAGGCGATTTGTATACTGTGTATACTGATTTTATGAACAATAACTGATTTGCTCAAATACATCGAGGCTTTGGAAATTAGGCGGTTTCAACCAATTTCGCATTAAATTTGGGTGTTTTGGGGATAACAAATGCTCCACGGTCAATCAATATACGTGACTGTATTTTAAATATATTAGCCAAAGTATTATTCATTTATTCACTTTTTATTTGATATATCATTTTGCAGTATGCACCAGACGAGATGCAGTGAAATATACCAGGCAATAAATCGAGCAATATATTGTTTATGGCTACTGGGTTTAGAATGTTCCTGTTTTCTACAACACTAGAAGTAAATCGCCGAGAGGTTAGGACACCACCTGTTTATCCTGGGCCTCAGCTCCACACAACTCACTACTATAGCTTTGACTTCTGATTAAGTGTCATGAAATTATTAATTGTCTTAAACGACTTCCTGTATCTGCCGTGGGCTTATATATCGCCGAAATGTCGTCGTTGAATTATAATACAACATGACTGCTACAATTTTAACAACTTCTAAGTCATAGCTGTGACATATTCCTACTTTCCATTATCCGTCATTCATTTTTGTTAGGTCCATATCTACTTGTTTTTTGTTTTTTTGTGTGGCACAGAATCTATTACACCCCTTTTGTCTGATCCAGTTATGCTGTCTTTTGGGTCACTGGTACCATTTGTGGGGTCGTCGCTGGAGATACGGAGTTCGTCCTCGGTCTTAAACTTCCGGCGTGCTGATGCCGAAGTAACGGTTTCAACCCCTAAACCGGGCAATAGGACTAAAATGTTGACTTCTCGTTCTTGACTTGGGAATGTAAATTACAGATACCTAAGAAAAGGGAGTGTTTTCGCCTCATGGCGAGGGACACTGGCAATAGGGAAAGCTAATCCACACGCTAAAATCAGTCATGTGCACTAGAAGTAAGAGCACGTGTATGGATTACGCTTGAGTTCAGAGAGAGCGAACGCTCTGTGCGAGGTTTTCATCAAGAAAGAGACTGGGCCAGTGGGATAAAACCAGGTGCAATGAAGTCACTCCTTTTGTCTTTAAACCTGTTAGAACTTTTAACCCATTAGATCTCCATTGTTAAGCTGACTCTATATGTCCTATACTGATTACAATGACTCAGTCAGACGCAGACATTTATTACTTCAACAGGAACACTGCTTAGGTGAGAATTAATTACATTAACATCTGCCTGGGATATCAAGTGTAAATCTTTCAATAAGGTAAAGGATTAATAAATCCTTATTCCACCGTGCGTGTAGACTGGGCAGGGAAATGTCTTCTGGTATACACCAACAATGCACACAATTTGTTACATGCCGACAGATTTACAAACGAACAAATGCGAAATATAACTCGGAAGCTTGACGAAAGAAAAGAAATACAGATTCATTTGAATATTTCGACTAAGTCTTTATCAACTAACATAAAACAATACTTAGATAGAAAACTGAAATATGATAATCATAAATAAGTAATCCACATGTTTCAAAGAGTAACATGAACACAATCCTCCTAAGTTTCTTGAAACATCTAAATTAAATTTTTTTGTGATTATCATATTTCAGTTTTCTAGTTAATAATTTTTATTTCTTCTTCTCCTCCTCTCCCTGCTCTAATATTATTTCTTCTCCTCTACTTTCTTCTTCTCTTCCTGTCCCTACTCTTCCACTCTCCCTACTCTCTACTTCTTCTCCTCTCCCTACTTCTCCTCTCCCTAATCTTCCACTTCTCTTCTCCCTACTCTTCTACTTCTCCTCTCCCTACTTCTTATCCTTATTCTACTCTTCTACTTCTCCTCTCCCTACTCTTCTACTTCTCCTCTCCCTACTTCTTATCCTTATTCTACTCTTTCACTTCTCCTCTCCCTACTTCTTATCCTTATTCTACTCTCTACTTCTTCTCTCCCTACTTCCTCTCGTCTCCCTTCTCTTCTACTTCTCCTCTCCCTTCTCTTCTACTTCTCCCCTCCCTACTCTTCTACTACTTCTCATCTCCTTACTTTTCTACTACTTCTTCTCCTCTCCCTACTTCTTATCTTCTCCCTACTCGTCTACTTCTCCTCTGCCTACTTCTTATCCTCTCCTTACACTTCTGCTTCTCCTCTCCCTACACTTCTGCTTCTCCTCTTCTTACACTTCTGCTTCTCCTCTCCCTACACTTCTGCTTCTCCTCTCCCTACACTTCTGCTTCTCCTCTCCCTACACTTCTGCTTCTCCTCTCCCTACTCTTCTGCTTCTCCTCTCCCTACACTTCTGCTTCTCCTCTCCCTACTCGTCTACTTCTCCTCTCCCTACTCTTCTACTACTTCTCATCTACCTACTTCTTATCCTCTCCCTACACTTCTACTTCTCCTCTCCCTACTCTTCTACTTTTCCTCTCCCTACTCTTCTACTTCTCCTCTCCCTACTCTTCTGCTTCTCCTCTCCCTACACTTCTGCTTCTCCTCTCCCTACACTTCTGCTTCTCCTCTCCCTACACTTCTGCTTCTCCTCTCCCTACACTTCTGCTTCTCCTCTCCCTACTCGTCTACTTCTCCTCTCCTCTACCCTCTCTCTTCTCCTCTCTCCTCTACCTTCTCTCTCTCTCTCTCTCCCTCCTTCTCTCCTCCTCTCTCCTCTCTCTACCTTCTCCTCTCCTCTCTCTCTCTACCTTCTCCTCTCCCTACCCCTCTTCTCTCTTTCCTCTCTCTAACTTCTCTCTCTCCTTCTCCCTCTCTTCTCTACCTCTTCCTCTACCCCTTCTCTACTCTCTCTCTACCTCTCTCTTACCTCTCTCTACTTCTCTCTCTCCCTCTTCTCTCTACCTCTCTCTCTCTACCTCTCTCTCTCCCTCTCTCTTCTCCTCTCCCTCTCTACTCTCTCCTCTACCTCTCTCCCCACCTCCCCTCTCTCCTCTCCTACTCTCTCTACTTCTCCCCTCTCCTCTCTCTCTCTCTCTCCTCTCTCCTTACTTCTCTCTTACTCTCTCTCTACTCTCTCTCTCCTCTCTTCCTCTCTTCTCTACCCTCTCTCTACCTCTCTCTCTCTCTCCCCTTCCCTTCTCTTCCTACTCTTTATCTCCCTACTGCCATTTCTACTGTTCTACGTCTCCTCTCCCTACTCTTCTACTACTTCTCATTCTCTCCCTACACTTCTACTTCTCCTCTCCCTACACTTCTACTTCATCTCCTCTCCCTACTCTTCTACTACTTGTCTTCTCGCTACTCTTCTACTACTTCTCCTCTCCATACTCGTCTACTTCTCCTCTCTTTACTCTTCTACTTTGCCGCTCTTACCTCTTCTACTTCTGCCCTTGTTACTCTTCTACTTCTCCTCTCCCTACTCTTCTACTTCTTCTCTCCATACTCTTCTACTTCTCCTCTCCCTACTCTTCTACTTCTTCTCTCCCTACTCTTCCACTTCTTCTCTCCCTACTGTTCTACTTCTCCTCTCCCTACTCTTCCACTTCTTCTCTCCCTACTCTTCTACTTCTTCTCTCCCTACTCTTCTACTTCTCCTCTCTCTACTCTTCTACTTCTCCTCTCTCTACTCTTCTACTTCTCCTCTCTCTACTCTTCTAGTTCTCATCCCTTTGCTCTTTTACTTTCCTCTCTTTACTCCTCTACTTCTTCTCCTCTCCCTACTCTTCTACTTCTCATCTCTTTACTCCTCTACTACTTTTCCTCACCCTGCTCATCTATGTCTTCTCCTCTCTTTACTCTTTTACTACTTCTTATCTCCCTGTTCTTCTTCTTCTCCTCTCCCTTCTCTTCTTCTCTCCCCACTCTCTACTTCTTCTCTCCCTTTTCCTCTACTTCTTCTTCTCCTCCACCTCACCCTACTCTTCTTCTTCTTCGTTCGGCGATTAATATTTCCTTTTATCTATTCCGGCATGGGTCACGGTCAGGACGGTTCCGTTTGATGTCTTCATTGGTGGTCCCTGAGAGTTTGTCTTGGAGGGTGGCTTCCTGTCTTGGAGGGTGGCTTCCTGTCTTGGAGGGTGGCTTCCGTGGGCCCTCTCTCTATCTGGCGAACATGTAGGACATGCTCTGGGATCTTACTTCGGTGTTCCACAATTGCTAATGCCAGACAGTGAGACCCATTTGATGGAGATGAGCTCTTTGTGTGCCTTCTATCCCCCCCCCCCCCCTTTCCCAAACTGATAAGGGTTATTTGAAACGTTCTATTGTATTTGTGTGTCGTATCCTTTCATCGAGGTTTCGAGTTATATTTTGTCTTCATTCGGGTTTTAGTATGAGCTCGACAGTAATTTTCACTAACCTGGATTTTCGATACAAACAATTTTCAGCTCGCCGAGGAAACGACAGTGTAGTCAGTTATGTGATCAGCATAACGTCTGGAAATAATAACTTCATCTTACCAGGTGAACTGAGAGAATGCTTAATATCCTCTGGGTTTGCTCATTCCTACCTCTCTCGTTATGTGTCAAGTAGAAAATCATGAAATGATAACTTCAACTTATTAGCTGAGATTTTTATTGCGTTCGCTCGCTTTGAAAATCAAGCGTACTCCATACACGTGCTACTATGTTTAGTGTACTGAGCGGATTCTTGCGTGTGGGTTAGCTTTCCTTCTTACCAATGTCCCTCACCATCAGGCTAACCCACTCCTCCGACTTCTAAGGTACTTGTAATGTACGTCTCCAAGTCAAGAACGAGAAGTCAACATCTTAGTTCAACTAACCGGGTAGGGCTGCACCCGCTACCTCAGTATTCGCATGCTGGAAGTTTAAGAGCGAGCTCTCTTATCCATCCGACCATGCTAAACTCACTAGCTGAGTTGAGAGAACCGCATGATAATAATGTTTAGTATCCTTTGGGTATGCTCATTCCTAAGTCTCTCGTTATGCTGACCAACAAAACAATCATGAAATGTTAACTTCATCATACTAGTTGAGTTGAGAAAACATCAGGGTATTAATGTTTAAAATCCTCTGGGCCTGCACATTCTTACCTGTCTTACGATTATGAGACAAATAAGCCTCTTTGAAAAGTTAACTTTATTGGAGTTGAGAGAGTGAAAGGGTATTAATGTTAAAGAAGGATCTCATGAATATTTTATTTTTTATTTATTTTTTTTATTTTCACTGTCCTGTTCAACCCTCCTGGGTTAAAATTGGGATATAAATTATATGTTGCACATAATTGAGCAGTCCTTTTGTATATGATTTTACATAGATACATTTTGTTCAAAATATGTTATATTAATTTATACTGTAAGTATAATGAGACTCTTTCTTTCATATAGTTGTGAATGTTTATACTGACTATCATATCTTATATATATATAAAACTGATTAAGTGGAATGGGACGATTAATCATCTTAATCGACTTTCCATATCTGCCTGTAGTTTTCTCTGTAGCCCCCTTTAATTTCAAATATAATACAACATGTCTGCTACCATATTAACAACTTTTAAGACATAACTGTGATACACCCATTATTCTATCAACTTTTATTTATTCCAGACTTACTTTTTGCTTGGCACTGAATCTGTTAAGTATTCATTTTGTAATAATTTAACATATATATCATTTTTTTCAACATGTGTCAAATTAAATCATAAAATGCTAATTAACCCCTCTTTTATACACATCTTTGACTACAAATCCTCCCTTGTCATCGAAACACCGAACACACAACAACCACGTTACCGTAACACGGTTCAAAGGTACATTTTGTGAATCCGAGTCACCATCAAATAAATGAACAATTTTAGACATTGCAAGTAACCAATTTAAAAACCGTAAAGGTGGGATGGCAAACAAGTAGCGGGAAAAACAAGATTCGATCAACAGATGTGGCCCTTGTGAGTAGATGAAGCCAAAAGCTAGTGAGTAAGAAAATAAGCGTGCATTTGAAGAACTAACATCAGCTGAGGCATTTCAAATAAGGAACATCCCTGTGTACTGCCAATAATATCAACAATACATACAAACAAACCGTTGTGGGTAGAGTTGTGGTTGCTAAGGAGTTTGTTGCAATAAACAAAGTGACCGACTCGTACATGTTCACCTGCATTCTGTTTTGTTAGATATATTTCTAAACAGACGTGAACATGTGAGTAATACAATTTGGCCATGACATAACAAATTAAAACAAAGAAATGAAAAACGTGTTTACATCTTAAAAAGGCCATCAAAATAATAACAGCTGTCTAATTAATGCAAAATAACCAAAGCTGGGAAATAGAAACATGAACAAATGTCATACTTTCAAGTCGGATGTAAATATGAACAAGAATAACATAGTAAAATATATCAAATGAAAGCAAACACATTTACCAAAGAGACATACACAAAAGGGCTTAACATTGTCCAACTTATATAATGGACTGGAGTCATATGTGGTTTTAGCTGTATATGATTTCTGAGCTGACATTTCTTCAACCACATCACAATAATATCTCTCTCTCTCTCTCTCTCTCTCTCTCTCTCTCTCTCTCTCTCTCTCTCTCTTTCTCTCTCTCTCTCTCTCTCTCTCTCTCTCTCTCTCTCACACACACACACACACACACACAGGCAACTCAAAGACAGAAAAACAACAGATACGAGCACACACACATTCAGACACACACACACACACACACACACACACACACACACACACACACACACACTGATACATCTTTCGTAATTATCACAGTGGACTAGTAGTTTCTGGCGATCCGGGTACCTTGTCACCCAGCCAACCTAGACACAGTTGACTATGAAATCTCTAAACAACGCTCCTGCCAACAAACAGAGAACATCTTGCCAACCCAGAAACAGTTGGATATGGAATCCCCGTAACACGCTCTTGCCCAACAAACAGAGAGAAATCCTTGCCAACCAAGAAACAGAGTTGACCATGAAAGCTCTATAACAGGTTCCTATCCAAAAATAAAGAAATGCTGGCCTGATTCATTGCCATTGCCTTCAGGCGTGAACTTCAGGCTGCGGTTGCATAGTGACTAGTTGACTCTACTGCAGAGTTGGTGTTTCTGGGATCAAATATATCTTACCTAGTGCACTCTTATGCCGGGTGGGTGTTCCTAGGGTCATATTTACCTTCCCTAGTGCACTCTTCTGCGGGGATGGTGATGCTTGCTTCAAATATACCCCCACTAGTGCAATCTTCTGTTGGTAGGTGTTTCTAGGATTAAATCTACCTTCACTAGTATACTCTTTTGTCGGGCAGGTGTTTCTAGGGTTACACATTCAAATCAATCGCAATAGTCCACAGTTTTTCTACAGCTAGTAGTACACTTTTCTGCCAGATTGGTGTTTCTAGAGTCAAATATACCTCCACTCTCATAAAGATTCCTTTTCCATCGGGCTGATGTTTCTAGGGTCAAATCAACCTTCACTAGTACACTCTCCAGCCGGATCGGCGTTTCTAGGGTCAAATCTATCTTCACGGGTGCATACCTATGTTGAGTCGCTGTTTGAAGCATCAAAGCATCAACCCACAACCCCCCTGCTAGTTCAGCGGTACTGGGGTCAAATCTTCACTGAGGCTAGATGTCTTTCATGAATAAATAACCCAGCCTCATGGAATGGAAGCCAGAAAATTGTGGGGGAATAAGGCGGCCGACCTCATGCAGATTATATCACCCATGGCTTGCCATTTGACGAAGAACATAAAGTAATACATTTCTCAAATATGCTGAATTGACAGTTGCGTCTATGAGAAAGTAGAGAGAATTTTATAAAAGGGTTGCATAGCCTTCTACATTTTACTAAAAAGCTGCGAATAGAATACACTTTTCTGACAACCGTCTTCAGGCATTGTTAGGACACAAAACGTGCCTACCATCATGCGATCACACGGTATACTAACGGTTACTGTATAAGCAAATATGAGCAGGCAACATTTATCATTGCCTGTTTAACTAATTAAGTGTCATGGGATGATTAATTGACTTAAAACGACTTCCCGTATCTGCCATGGGCTGATATATCGCCGAAAGTGTTGTCATTGCGTTATAATACAACATGTCTGCCAGTCGTAACTGTGACACACCGCTACTTTCCATTTTCCGTCATTCATTTTTGTTTGGTCCAAATATATTATTTGCTTGGCTCAGAATCTGTGAACACACAATATTGTACTGTTTTTCTTTCTTCCATTTTCATTTTGCAACAACAATGGACACCTCAACACATATTTTCAGGCGGGGTTAAATAAAGCCTAAGACATGAACCATAATAATCTTATTTCTAAACAACACACGCTGATATGGCGTGATTTATGATATATAATTGATATGATTAGTAAAGTCACAGAAGTATAATCTTAATCAACAATCGTTAACGGCGTTTAGAATAACAATTTTAGGAGGAACTAGTCTACACAACACTAGTGAAGTGGGTAGAGGACACACGGGTGTTTGTGTCTTACAGGACGGTAGGTGGGTTTTTGAGACTGAGAGTTCTACTTGTGATGGTAGATGGTATTTGAGGCTGACAGTTCCTAGTGGTTGTGATAAGATTACAGTATTTTATGCTGACAGTTCTAAATATTTGTGATGGGAGGACAGTATTTGAGGCTGACACTTATAACTATTTGTGATGAGAGAACGGTATTTCAGGCTGATAGTTCTAAGTGGTTGTAATGGAAGGGACAGTATTTGGGGCTGATAGTTTCAAGTGTTTGCATGGGAGAACATTATCTGAGGCTGATAGTACCAAGTGTTTGTATTCTAGGTCAGTCCGTGGGACGCTAATTTTGACAAATGGTGCCCTACCTTCCTGCCTACACTTGTTAAATGCTCCTATCATTGACATATATAACTCGGCATGGTTAGAGAAAATACAGCTTGGACATTAACTGTTAAACACAACGGTATATTTCTTCTGCGATCCTTATTTGTGGAGATTGCATCACACCTTCTCAGACTTAGCAGTCGATGTATCCTACTTTGGTATGCAATCGTACTCATCCCCCACCCTTTCACCAGCTTTAAACGCTTGCTCACGCTTTGAACTCAAGCGTAGTCAATAAACATTACTTTTAGTAGAGTTGGACTGAATTTTGCGTGTGGATTAGATTTCCCTATTAACAGTGTCCCTCGCCATCAGGCAAACCCACTCTGACTTCTGAGGTACTTATAATTTATGTCCCCAAGCAAAGGATCAAAAGTCAACATTTATAATCTAACTGACCGGTGCAGGGGTTGAACCCGCTACCTCGCCATCAGGCATCGGAAAGTTTGAGAGTGAGCGCTCGTATCAATTCGGCCACGCAGTTGTGTAAGGTGAACTTCCTCTGGACAGATTTCACCCATTTAAACGGAGTGCATCAAGCCGCGGATAGGCGTTTCTCTTTTATTAGGCTTACCAGAGCTGCGATGTAACTGCCTATCCTCTGTGAACTCCTTCTGCGGTGGAATTTTTAACGTGCAAGATTTGCACCTGGAATCTCCTGGTTTTCGCAGTTTTCCAATAAAGTTTGGTATCCAGGCTCAATACCCAAATTATTAGAGGTGTGTGTGTGTGTGGGTGTGTGTCTGTGTTTGTGTCTGTGTGTGCGTCTGTGTGTGTCTGTTTATGTGTCTGTGTGTGTGGCTGTGTGTGTCTTTGTATGTGTGTGTGTGTGAGAGAGAGAGAGAGAGAAAGAGAGAGAGAGAGAGGGAGAGAGAGAGAGAGAGAGAGAGAGAGTATGGGTATGTGTCTGAGAAAGTAAAAGAATCTGTGTGAGAAAGAGTGAGAGAGCGTGTGTGTAAGACAGAGTTTAAGAATGAAAAAAGAGAGAGAGAGAGAGAGAGAGAGAGAGAGAGAGAGAGAGAGAGAGAGAGAGAGAGAGAGAGAGAGAGAGAGAGAGAGAGTATTATAGTTAGCCAGAGACAGGGAAAGAGAGAGCGCGGGAAAGAGAGAGAGAGAGAGAGAGAGAGAGAGAGACAGAGAGACAGACAGACAGACAGACAGAAAGTGAGATAGCGCGAGAGATCGTATGAGAGAGGATCAGAAATGCAATGAGAGAGAAAGAATTGAGAAAGGCTGTGTGGGATAGAGAACAAGTGAGAATAAGTTGTGAGAATGTTTGTGAGAGTCAAAAGAGTGAGCGACAGACACACACAAACAAGAGAGGGGAGGAGGGGGGGCTGAGAGAGGGAGAAGAGGAGAGAGAGAGAGTTGAAAGAGAGAGAGACAGAGAGAGAGTGAAAGAGAGAGAGACAGAGAGAGAGAGTGAAAGAGAGAGAGACACAGAGAGAGAGAGAGAGAGAGAGAGAGTGAAAGAGAGAGAGAGAGAGACAGAGAGACAGACAGACAGACAGAAAGTGAGATAGCGCGAGAGATCGTATGAGAGAGGATCAGAAATGCAATGAGAGAGAAAGAATTGAGAAAGGCTGTGTGGGATAGAGAACAAGTGAGAATAAGTGTGAGAATGTTTGTGAGAGTCAAAAAGAGTGAGCGACAGACACACACAAACAAGAGAGGGGAGGAGGGGGGCTGAGAGAGGGAGAAGAGAGAGAGAGAGAGTGAAAGAGAGAGAGACAGAGAGAGAGTGAAAGAGAGAGAGACAGAGAGAGAGAGTGAAAGAGAGAGAGACAGAGAGAGAGAGAGAGAGAGAGAGAGAGAGAGAGAGAGAGAGAGAGAGTGAAAGAGAGAGAGAGAGACAGAGAGATCCTGTAATTAAACACTCGACAACTCTACCACTCCAAAAGTTACATAACTCATCAAGACAAATGCGACTTGCAATATTCGAAGCAGCCGGGGATAACACTGTATCATCATCATGCAAACAAGGGTTCTTCCAGAATGTTAGTAGACATCAAAATAAAACAAGATACATAGCAGAAGCAGCTTTGGTTGTCAACAGTCAGCTTCTTCCTCCGTCCTGGAAAGGTTGCACTTTGTCCATTTGCAGCTAAACCAACGGCATTTCGTATCTTTCGGTCGATACATCCGACGTTCGTATCTTTCGGTCGACACATCCGACGTTCGTATCTTTTGGTCGACACATCCGACTTCTACACGGGTTATATGGAACGGGTTTGTTTTCTGTCGCCTACGATCTAAGGTAGATCTCCGTGATACTTTCTCGGCCAGACTGAGGCGACATTCTCACTGCCAGATTGGGGTGACACTTTCTCGGACAGTTTGGAGGTGACAGTGATATTTTCTCGGCCAGATTGAGATGATATTTTCTCTGCCAGATTGGGGTGGTATTTTCTCTGCAAGATTGGGGTTGTACTTTCTTGGATATGTAGGGTGATATTCTTTCTGCCAGATTGGGGTGATATTTTCTCGGCCAGACTGCGGTGATACTTTCTCTGCCAGATTGCAGTGATAATCGCTTGATCAGACTGTAGTGATATTCTATCGGTCAGATTTAACGATACTCTCCCGGTCAGATCTAGTGATACTTACTCGGCCACATTGAAGCGATAATATCTCGGTCAGACAGTAGTGATACT
>JACEFZ010012799.1:147500-157500 GCA_014155875.1 Cepaea nemoralis
CAGCCTCTGGTGGGGAGCATTTCATTTAATTCAAATAAGTAGTCATATAAGCTCCCGTTCCCGTTCCCCACTATCTGTCTGTCTGATTGCCTGCCTGCCTGCCTGCCTGCCTGTCTGTCTGTCTGTCTGTCTGTCTGTCTGTCTGTCTGTCTGACCCGGCCTGGCTTCGCCCAGCTCCTGGTGGGGAGCATCTAATTTAATTCATATAAGTAGTCATATAAGCTCCCGTTCCCGACTGTCTGTCTGTCTGTCTGTCTGTCTGTGTGTCTGTCTGTGTTTCTGTCTGTCTGTCTGTCTGTCTGTCTGACCCGGCCCTGCTTCACCCAATCCCTGGTGGGGAGCATTTCATTTAACGCATATAAGAAGTCATATAAGCTCCCGTTCCCGACTATCTGTCTGTCTGTCTATCTGTCTATCTGTCTGTCTGTCTATCTGTCTGTCCGACTCGGCCCGACTTCGCCCAGGCCCTGGTGAGGAGCATCTAATTTAATTCGTATAAGTAGTCATATAAGCTCCCGTTCCCGACTATCTGTCTGTCTGTCTGTCTATCTATCTGACCCGGCGCGGCTTCGCCCAGCTCCTGGCGGGGAGCGTCTCATTAAATTCATATAACAAAACAAAATTAACTTCAGAATGTCCTTCCACACACCATCCATTATTTTTAATGAAAACTGTTTTTAATCACCTACATGACTGTAGATAACTTCTTTAAACATAAAAAGATGAGTTAGAAAATTTTCACTATTTAAATAGATGCATTATTTTTATGAAAACTTTGAAAATGCCTTAAAGATTATATCATTATTTATTATAACTCATATGCCTGTAAATAACTGTAGACAAAGAGTTTATAAATCTTTGAAAACAATGCAACAATCTATATATAAAATATATAACAATGCTATTAAAAGTTATGCCCCTTGAAATAACTTTTCTTAAGTTAAGTCCCCTCGCTATATATAAATGATAATGTAAATTTAAATATTAAATTTTAGTAAGTAAATAGTTGATTGTACACTAACAAACTATGACAGTTAGCTGCACGGGAATGAAAAGAATACATGTAGAAAATTTCATATCAATCGGATGGACCGTTATCGAACGCATCAAATACATCCCTATACACATACATACATCGTCTTTTATATATATATAGATAGTGCGAATTATAAATATTGTATATGTTATTTCTTAACACAGCCCCTCTGTCTGGTGACACAGTTGGTCCACCGGTCCACTAGCTTGTTGACTGACGCCTTCAAGGGAAACAGTTATGGGTGTGACCTTAAACCAATTTTGCGCCGCCTCCATGACCTCGTTGTCACCTGTTAACATATGACCCCGCAAATGTACTTTCAAGGGTTCAAACAAGTGAAAGTCCGATGGGGCCAAACCTGGACTGTATGCCGGGTATTTCAAAACCTCACATTTCTGAGCACGTACTCACCTATATAAAAAACTGAGATAAAAATTCAGTGAGATAACGACAGAGATATAGAAAGAGGTATAGATAGATAGAGATAGACAAATAAAGATAAAGTGAGATAGATAGATAGATAGATAGATAGATAGAGAGACAGAGAGAGACAGAGAGAGAGAGAGAGAGAGAGAGAGAGAGAGAGAGAGAGAGAGAGAGAGAGAGAGAGAGAGAGAGAGAGAGAGAGAGAAAAGCCTGACAGTCAGCCTTGCTTCAAGGTTTAGGCGAGCTGAGCTAGTTACTATGGCCCTTAATCCATTAATGCCGAGAGATCAACGGTGAATTTGAGTTGAGAGAAGAATCGACATATCAACAAACACTCGGGGCATTCATAGACGCGCTTCGTCCTCATCTTCAAAAACCAGCGAAGAGTCCCGATACTAATGGTACCAGCTGCAGTCTGACTTCGTGTACGATTGAACTTTTCTTGATGTAATGAGTGTCAGCCGGATCCTCTAGTCACTCCCTACAGGACGATTCTCTGCAGGCCATGATGGTTTATTGATTTGTTCTTGCAGTCTATACACAAAAAAGGGCCGTAATCACATCTGCTTTATCGCTCACAATACCTCTCTCAGCGATGCAGACCCAGCCAATCTGTTCGTCTGCTCGTTTCCCAACACACCAAAATGTCGCGGGGAACAGATCCAAAGGATGCATCTATCTTTAATTATTATTTTTTAAATTGAAGGATACCATTCTGCATGATACACGCCTGTCTTCACCATTCCCCCAGCCATCGGCGCAACGACTTCACCCCACCTCCATTCGGAAAATATAGACGAAGTGAACTAAAGTGTTTAGCGAGTGTAATGCTGAACAAACAATGAAGAAATGAACAGAATATGGAATCAGTTAACAAAAGTAGTGCCGAGATTCCAGCAACAAAGGAGACTACTTACATTAAGAAGGCCGTATATGAAGGGGTTGTAGCAGGAGTTGCTCATGGCCAACCAGTTCGACGTGAACCATATGATGTTGATGTATTTATATCTGCGGACAGAACATACGTGCATATATATTAAACAGTTGTATTTATATCTGTGGACAGAACATATGCACATAAGCATTAAACAGTTATTTTTATATATGCGGACAGAACATATTCACATAAACATTAAACAGCTTTAATTTATTTGTGGACTGAACATATGCACATGTACATTAAACAGCAGTATTTATATCAGTGGCCGAGAACATGTACATGTACATTAAACATTATATCCCTGCACTTAAGATATGCATACATTCGTTAAACAGCTGTATTCATATCTTCGGAGAAAATATGTATGTATAAATTAAACGCCTGAAAAATTAAAATTCACACCAAAAAAAAATATAATAAACACGCCCTCGGATGTTTAATTACGTCTTGCAATCGCAGGTGTGCTATAGGTTCAGCCGTCCTAATACGTTGCCTAATAGTCAACACACACGTGATCACTTGTCAGATTGTCAACACTTGTACGTTGAGTTTTTTAAATTGTGTCTCCCAAGGGCCTGGAAACTGTTTTATATGGCAAATATGTTATTTTAGAAACCTGGTTGAGATGTCGGATTGTGAACACACGTGAAATGTGTTGCCAGACTGTCAGCACTTATGTATTTAGTTGGCAAATTGTCAACATGTGTGTGCGTGTGTGTGTGTGTGTGTGTGTGTGTGTGTGTGTGTGTGTGTGTGTGTGTGTGTGTGTGTGTGTGTGTGTGTTTAGTTGCCAGATTGACAACACATGTGTGTTTAATTGCCAGATTGTCAACACTTGTGTGTCTAGTTGCCAAATTGTCAACATTTATGCGTTTAGATGCCAAATTGTCTACACTTATAGGTTGAGTTTCCAGATTGATAACACTTGTGGGATGAGTTGCCGGTTGAGATGCCAGATTATCAAAACTAACTGGTAGAGTTGCCAGAATATTAAACACTTGTTTGTTCAGTTGCCAGACTGTCAAAACTTGTGGGTGAAGTTTCCAGATTGTTAACACTTGTGGGTTGAGTTGCCGGTTGAGATGCCAGATTATCAACACCAACTGGTAAAGTGCCAGATTGTTAAAACATGTTTATTTAGCTGCCAGGTTGTCAACACTTGTGTGTCTAGTTGCCAAATTGTCAACACTTGTGTGTCTACCTGCCAAATTGTCAAAACTTGTGGGCTGAGTTGTCAGATTGTCAACTCTTGTTTGTTCAGTTGCTAGATTGTCAACACTTGTGGGTGAAGTTGCCAGATTGTCAACACTTGTGGGCGAGGTTACCAGATTGTCAAAACTTGTTTGCTTAGTTGCCAGATTGCCAAAACTAATAGGTTGAGTTGCCAGATTGTCAATACTTGTTTGTTTAGTTGCCAGATTGCCAACACAAGTGGGCTGAGTTGCCAGACTGCCGGCATGCGTATGCTGAGCTCATAGCGTCAACTTGCTGACATTACAGATTTTTATATCTATAATTATTCCTTTCAACTGAGTGGAATTTAAAGCTGTCAACGGCTTGCAATAGTTAATTAAATAGACAGTTCTTATGTTTTCTCTTTGTCCATAATCGCTAATTACACAAACATAAGTGATCACTGCGCCTAATGACATCTTGTGGAGCGACAGCAGGTTCATTTCGCGTTCCTCGGCCTGTCAGGTTTCTAAAATAACAAATTCGCCATATAAAACAGTTTCCAGGCCCTTGGGAGATACAGTTTAAAAAACAGAAACAAACATCGAGAGAGAGAGAGAGAGAGAGAGGAGAGAGAGAGAGAGAGAGAGAGAGAGAGAGAGAGAGAGAGAGAGAGAGAGAGGGAAAGAGAGGGAGAGATAGAGGGAGAGGGAGGGAGATAGAGAGAGAAGGGGAGAGAGGGAGAGAGAGAGAGAGGGAGAGAGAGAGAGAGAGAGAGAGAGAGAGAGAGAGAGAGAGAGAGAGAGAGAGAGAGAGAGAGCTGAGGAAGTAGAGTAAAATACATGGAATTAAAACTACTAGCCAATTACCGAAAATAGCCGAAGTGTCCGAAACTATGCCTCAGGCAACACCGACTTTTTGACTACTGCCAGTTCTTGTGTGCAGTTCCTGCTATTCTTGCTACCGATTACGATAGTGGCTACACTTCAGATTTCATTACGAGAGCTCAACGGCTGTTCCATCATATGTGTAGAATTTGGACCTTTTCAGTTACAAAATTCGGACCAAATTTAGTCAGAGATGTGTGCTCATTTTGCTGTGAATACAGAAGCTAGAATTCGTCTATACGAATCATCCCACCTGTTAGTGCCATCTTCACAATAACGGTTCGCTACAATGGATCTTCAATACCTTATCTAGGTCAGGTTGTGCACTCTAACAGATTTTTAAAAAAAAGTTTGTTGCTTGTCATTTAACAGGACGTCGTAATTAACCCCGATAGACTGGCCATTTTTTCCTTTGCGCTCTGAGGCATACAAATGTGATGGTGACAACTCACAGATTTTTGCTACGGTACCTCTTATAGTGTGTGTGTGTGTTTGTGTGTGTGTGTGTGTGTGTGTGTGTGTGTGTGTGTGTGTGTGCGAGCGCGTGCGTGCGTGCATGTTAGGGCTGCGAACGATTGATCTAAATTTAATAGTTAACTTTTGAAAAATTAACGATTAATTAATACAAAACAATGTTTTCCCGTAGTGAATTTGAATAACGAAGACACAAACAATAGATTGCACGATTTATTGCCTGGCATATTTCGCTGCATCTCGTCAGGTACATACTGCAGAACTCACACAACTTACGTGAAATTAACTAGATAAATCCTTCAAGTTGAAATATACACAATTTCGCACAGTAATGTCGATTGTCATTTCGATTGTCACAATCGACATTACTGTGCGAAATTGTGTATATTTCAACTTGAAGGATTTATCTAGTTAATTTCACGTAAGTTGTGTGAGTTCTGCAGTATGTACCTGACGAGATGCAGCGAAATATGCCAGGCAATAAATCGTGCAATCTATTGTTTGTGTCTTCGTTATTCAGATTAATTAATAGTTAATTTCGATTAAAGCAAAACATTTATAGTCACTAAACTCACATTATAGTTATTTGTCAAAATTTAAAATAACACTGGATTGTCTTGTTCATATGTCATCTAGTAACCAACTATGCAAACAGACGAGTATGTTGACAGTATTTGCTTCAAGTGACGAGCGCGTCTTGTTAACAACATAACCAGCAGAGTTGAACAATCGTTCACATGGAACTGAGGTAGCCGGTATGCACAGAATGGTCTTGGCAAGGAATGCCAATTTTGAATATTGATGTTCATTAAGTTTCCACCATTGTAAAGGGTCAACCGATTCAGCAACTTTCTTATTCATTTCAGACTCAAATAGCTTAATACTCTCTTCATTTGGTTCACATATAGTTTCATTGTCAGTGTCAGTATCATTCGTTGCAGCAGTCTCCATCTGCTCACCATGAACAATAACTGCTATTTGTTGTTGAATACGTGATCAAGTTCGTTCATGTGCATCTTTTGACAAACACTTCAGGTATTTGTAGCGTGGATCAAGTGCTGTTGCAATCTGTAGTATTTAAATACTTGTCATATTAGCTACTCGTTCACTGAAGTCATTAATACATGCTGCCTTACATTTAGCTATGTAGAAATCATGTACAGTCATATGCTTTGTCAACGATGATAGCAGTGACAATACACAGCTACATGAAACAAAATCTTGACCGCCAAGCAGGACCGTGGTCTGACAGAATAAACCCCAAATTTTGACATATTTCGAAATCTTCTCCCAATCCGAATCTGACAGTTTTGGATCTTTGTAGTGCATCTTTTCATCTGACATGTAGACAGTTAATGCTTCTCTGACCTGTAGAAGACTGTAGCATAATAAACATACTGTTTCATCTTGTTGGTACATCTTGCTGCAACTTACACAATGGTGACTCAGTACAATTTTGCAACTCGGTTGTGTTTGCAGCACTATGTTTAAATTGTCCGACAATTTTTCGACATTTCCCAAACAATGTTTCGGTATCAGCAGCTTTAAATCCATGTAATATGCTCAGTTGTGAGCTATGAACCAAACAAGGAATATGTGCAAAACCTAGTCATCAGTAGTCCAATGGCAGTAATTCCACAATAGCTTTCGTTACCCAGAGATGTCCAAAAATCAGATGTTAACGCAATTCCCTTTGCGTTTTTCACATATTCTTTAACATTTTGAATCTTGCTGTTATACTTAGCAGTCAACAGTTTGTCAATAGTGCGGCGGGAAGGTAGCTTATATTCAGCATTTTGCAATGCTGTGCGTAATACTTGTTGAAGGCCGTCGTCATCTACTATTGATATTGGTCTGCCACTACTAGCAATGCAGTTTGCAAGTGATACTTGAATATCATATTGTAATGCAGCACTCACTGGACGATCAGACGAACGACAAAAGTGACTCAAAGTAGCCTGCTTCGAAGTAGATGACGATGCTGCAATAGACCGTCTCAGCTGAAGTTTCTGATACTGTAGTGGATGTTTGTTTTGAAGGTGGTAAGTAAGCGAGGTGTTAGAACCATGGTAGGCAAACGATTTATCACAATGAACGCGATAAACCTTTTCAGCATTTTCAATATTTCCATCAGTCAATACTTTAAAAGCAAAATGCTCATGTAATCGTCCGGACATTTATTTATATTTCTCCGCTGCCATGCTGCTACTTTTTGACTTCCGGTTCATTTGTATAAGCGATAGGAGAAAAGTTTTCGATTTGACCGTTAAAAAAAATTAATCGTTAATAAAATTAACGATTAATCGATTAATTAATCGTTAACTTCCGCAGCCCTAATATATATACATAATGTGCATTTTTAAATAGGTTATTTATCTCTATAGGTGTTAACTGTTCAGCGCCAAATAAAAAAAAAATAAGTTTAGACCAAACATGGTACATAATAAAATGAACATGTATTATAATGTAAATTCTCACTCGCTGAGCATTGAAACCACGAAGATACCACGAAACAAAGCAAATAATACTATAACACAACGACCCTAGTATGGTGATGTATAGTCATTCAGTCCAAATGTGGCGATATATTATACAACGGCGCTGAAGCAGTTAATATTACACGGTGCATTTTTAATGACTGTTCAGTGTTTGAAAATATTGCCGGTCCCAGTTTTGTATTTACCTGTTATGTTGCATGAACTTTACAGAAGGTGAATGCAAAACTTGGAACGGCAATATTTTCTAAAACCCCACAGTAATTAAAAATACACCCTATATTATGTTGCTGAAAGCATTTTCACAATGTCTACTCGTTGTTTCCTTTACGTTTCACCTCTGTCATCATCTGCTATTTCTCGTCATAAGGCAGGATATACTTGTTCTACTATTGGGGGGGGGGGGGGGAGTGTCGTCTGGGATGACAGGCATTGATAGTACCTTTAGTAAGGATGGCTGTCACGCCCTTTTTAGGGTCCATTCCCCACTGGTCCAAGCCTGACATTCAGCTCAAGCATGTTACTCCTAGTAGCTGAAGGGAGGCTGAAGGGAAGGAAGCACGGTGGAAGAGAATGAAGAGCGGCGCGCGGGAAGGAATAACGGCAGAAGGGAAGGAAGAAAGGCTGAAGAGAATGAAGAACGGCGGAAGGGAAGGAAGAACTATACTATGCTATGCATCTTAAAAGAAATCTTCATGCCCTGCACACGGCTGCTTTCCAATATACCCCAGCCGCGTTTTGTTCACGAGGGCCCAATTCTAATAGCGCTGATTTAATTAACTGATTAATTGATCAACTGAAATCGATGTCATTGCGTACAGCACACATCCATACGCGATTTATTTCTCTCAGCAGAAATAAATTCTCAGATATCAATCAGCACAGATTTCCCCAGCAATTTATTTGTCTCTACAGCAGACATGAGCCATTCGCGTCCGTGTTTTCCCGCCGACTCGATGACCATATATTCGAATACTCATCGAAGAGGACTAAACAAAAATGACATAGATTCACAGGTCGCCCAAGCCGGAAATGGGTAGAAGGAACTTTTCCGGGAAATAAAGAAGTCCGGCGCGATATTGACTACATCATCCATCGATTGATCTACAAATTTAGGACCTATACTACAGGGTGTAGTTTTAATGAATGTGCAGTGTTTGAAAATATTGCCGGTCCAAGTTTTATATTTACCTATTATGTTGCATGAACTTTACAGAGGGTGAAGATTTAAAAACAGACTGCTTTACGCTGATTTTCATACTAAGGTTTCAGTGTTGGTCGTTCAGAAAGCAATGGCAAACTACTGAACGTAAACTTGCCAAGAAATTCCAAACAGACCAAAAATGGAGTTGACTGCGACGTTCTGTAAAGGACATGCAACTAACTTACGTATATTCTCATTAGCCCCCTCTTCCTCATCTCATCTTGTCCCTGTTGTACCTTGCTGAAACCTAAGTGAAGCATAAACAGCTGGAGTATGCCCGTTTATGGGCTTCTCGATAGCCGCAATGCAATGAAGATTGACTCTTTACGCACGTTTAGTTTTTAATTCAGCAAATGTTGGGGATACGTTGCCGATTGCTGCAGCAGCGAAGGCATTGCATGTACCAAAATATTAGAGTCTAAGGATGCTGATTGTTGCAGCAGTGAAGGAATTGACTGTGCCCAAATGTTGCAGCCTAGGGATGCTGACAGTTCCCGCAGCGTACAGGATGTGAACGTGCTCAGATGTTGAAGTGTGCGTGTGGTGATTATTCCCACAGCACAAAGATAGGGGAGGGGATGGGAGAAAAAAAATGGGGGGGGGGGGAGCGTAAGCGGAATCGGAAGCTGAAGACAGAAGGCAAAGTGATGATGATGATAATAGTAATAATAATAATAATAATAAGAGGAAGAAGAAAAGGTGGAATGAAATCCACACACACACACACAGACACACACACACACACACACACACGCACGCACGCACGCACGCACGCACGCACGCACACACTATATATATATATATATATATATATATATATATATATATATATATATATATATATATATATATAGCAACAAAAAGTCAAAACAAAAGAAGTATTCTAACAACAGAAAAACAAAGTAATGATTATTACAACGAAAATGTTATACCCAAGGGCATGGAACCATTCTGAAACAAGTCAACGTATATAATTATTTTGGTACGTTAAAAGCAACAGATAAAAGATATATTAATGACGTTCAATGGCGAATAGCTCAGCAAAGGCAGCATTTCATAAGTTGAAGAATATTTTCTGCAATTTATTGTTGTTAGTCAAAAAGAGGAAACGAGTTATTAAGAGCAATATTATGACAATCAGGATGTATGGAAGCAAATCATGGTCAATTAGCATTCACGTGAGAAATAATATGGAGGCTTTGGAGTTTGGGTTTTATAGAAGAATGGTGAGAAGACAGCCAGCGGATAGAAAGAGCAATGAGGATATTTGGAGTAAAGTGAACTGACAAAGAGAACTGGTTACTCACATCAGAAGAAGATAGTGTACATTCTTTGGGCATGTCATGAGAAGGAGACAGCTGGGGT
>JACEFZ010012799.1:162500-212161 GCA_014155875.1 Cepaea nemoralis
AAGGAGACAGAGGAGCGAGGAGATAGAGGAGCAAGGAGACAGAGGAGCAAGGAGACAGAGGAACAAGGAGACAGAGGAGCAAGGAGACAGAGGAGACTGAGGAGCAAGGAGACAGAGGAGCAAGGAGACAGAGGAGACTGAGGAGCAAGGAGACAGAGGAGCAAGGAGACAGAGGAGCAAGGAGACAGAGAAGAAAGGAGACAGAGGAGCAAGGAGACAGAGGAGCAAGGAGACAGAGGAGCAAGGAGACAGAGGAGCAAGGAGACAGAGGAGCAAGGAGACAGAGGAGCAAGGAGACAGAGGAGCAAGGAGACAGAGAAGCAAGGAGACAGAGGAGCAAGGAGACAGAGGAGCAAGGAGACAGAGAAGAAAGGAGACAGAGGAGCGAGGAGATAGAGGAGCAAGGAGATAGAAAAGCAAGGAGACAGTGAAGCAAGGAGACATAGAAGTCAGGAGACAGAGAAGCAAGGAGACAGAGAAGAAAGGAGACAGAGGAGCGAGGCGATAGAGGAGCAAGGAGATAGAGGAGCTAGGAGACAGTGAAGCAAGGAGACATAGAAGTCAGGAGACAGAGAAGCAAGGAGACAGAGAAGAAAGGAGACAGAGGAGCGAGGAGATAGAGGAGCAAGGAGACAGAGAAGAAAGGAGAGAGAGAAGAAAGGAGACAGAGAAGCAAGGAGACAGAGAAGAAAGGAGACAGAGGAGAAAGGAGACAGAGAATAAAGGAGACAGAGGAGAGAGGAGATAGAGGAGCAAGGAGACAGAGAAGAAAGGAGGCAGAGAAGAAAGGAGACAGAGGAGCAAGGAGATAGAGGAGCAAGGAGATAGAGGAGCAAGGAGACAGAGAAGAAAGGAGACAGAGAAGAAAGGAGACAGAGGAGCACGGAGACAGAGAAGCAAGGAGATAGAGAAGAAAGGAGACAGAGGAGCAAGGAGATAGAGGAGCAAGGAGACAGTGAAGCAAGGAGACATAGAAGTCAGGAGACAGAAGAAAGGAGACAGAGGAGCGAGGAGACAGAGGAGCAAGGAGACAGAGGAGCAAGGAGATAGAGGAGCAAGGAGATAGAGGAGCAAGGAGACAGAGTAGCAAGGAGACAGAGGAGCAAGGAGACAGAGGAGCAAGGAGACAGAGGAGCAAGGAGACAGAGGAGCAAGGAGACATAGGAGACTGAGGAGCGAGGAGACAGAGGAGCAAGGAGACAGAGGAGCAAGGAGACAGAGAAGAAAGGAGACTGAGGAGCAAGGAGACAGAGAAGAAAGGAGAAGGAGGAGCAAGGAGACAGAGGAGCAAGGAGACAGAGAAGAAAGGAGACAGAGGAGCGAGGAGATAGAGAAGCAAGGAGATAGAGGAGCAAGGAGACAGTGAAGCAAGGAGACATAGAAGTCAGGAGACAGAGAAGCAAGGAGACAGAGAAGAAAGGAGACAGAGGAGCGAGAAGATAGAGGAGCAAGGAGATAGAGGAGCAAGGAGACAGTGAAGCAAGGAGACATAGAAGTCAGGAGACAGAGAAGCAAGGAGACAGAGAAGAAAGGAGACAGAGGAGCAAGGAGATAGAGGAGCAAGGAGACAGTGAAGCAAGGAGACAGAGAAGCAAGGAGACAGAGAAGAAAGGAGACAGAGGAGCGAGGAGACAGAGGAGCAAGGAGACAGAGGAGCAAGGAGATAGAGGAGCAAGGAGATAGAGGAGCATTGACACAGAGAAGCAAGGAGACAGAGGAGCAAGGAGACAGAGGAGCAAGGAGACAGAGGAGCAAGGAGACAGAGGAGACTGAGGAGCGAGGAGACAGAGAAGCAAGGAGACAGAGGAGCAAGGAGACAGAGGAGAAAGGAGACAGAGGAGCAAGGAGACAGAGGAGCAAGGAGACAGAGAAGCAAAGCATGGAGACAGAGGAGCAAGGAAACAGAGGAGCAAGGAGACAGAGAAGCAAAGCAAGGAGACAGAGGAGCAAGGAGACAGAGGAGCAAGGAGACAGAGGAGCAAGGAGACAGAGGTGCAAGGAGACAGAGGAGCAAGGAGACAGAGGAGCAAGGAGACACAGGAGCAAGGAGACAGGAGCAAGGAGACAGAGGAGCAAGGAGACAGAGGAGCAAGGAGACAGAGAAGCAAGGAGACAGAGGAGCAAGGAGACACAGGAGCAAGGAGACAGAGGAGCAAGGAGACAGAGGAGCAAGGAGACAGAGGAGACTGAGGAGCGAGGAGACAGAGGAGCAAGGAGACAAAGGAGCAAGGAGAAAGAGGAGCGAGGAGACAGAGGAGCAAGGAGACAAAGGAGCAAGGAGACAGGAGAGAGGAGACAGAGGAGCAAGGAGACACAGGAGCAAGGAGACAGAGGAGCAAGGAGACAGAGGAGCAAGGAGACAGAGGAGACTGAGGAGCGAGGAGACAGAGAAGCAAGGAGACAGAGGAGCAAGGAGACAGAGAAGCAAGGAGACAGAGGAGCAAGGAGACAGAGAAGCAAGGAGACAGAGGAGCAAGGAGACAGAGGAGACTGAGGAGCAAGGAGACAGAGGAGCAAGGAGACAGAGGAGCAAGGAGACAGAGGAGCAAGGAGACAGAGGAGCAAGGAGACAGAGGAGCAAGGAGACAGAGGAGACTGAGGAGCAAGCAGACAGAGGAGCAAGGAGACAGAGGAGCAAGGAGACAGAGGAGCAAGGAGACAGAGGAGCAAGGAGACAGAGGAGACTGAGGAGCGAGGAGACAGAGAAGCAAGGAGACAGAGGAGCAAGGACACAGAGAAGCAAGGAGACAGAGGAGCAAGGAGACATAGGAGCAAGGAGACTGAGGAGCAAGGAGACAGAGGAGACTGAGGAGCAAGGAGACAGAGGAGCAAGGAGACAGAGGAGCAAGGAGACAGATGAGCAAGGAGACAGAGGAGCAAGGAGACAGAGGAGAAAGGAGACAGAGGAGACTGAGGAGCGAGGAGACAGAGAAGCAAGGAGACAGAGGAGCAAGGAGACAGAGAAGCAAGAAGACAGAGAAGCAAGGAGACATAGGAGCAAGGAGACAGAGGAGCAAGGAGACAGAGGAGCAAGGAGACAGAGAAGCAAGGAGACAGAGGAGCAAGGAGACAGAAGAGCAAGGAGACAGAGAAGCAATAAGACAGAGGAGCAAGGAGACAGAGGAGCAAGGAGACAGAGAAGCAAGGAGACAGAGGAGCAAGTAGACAGAGGAGCAAGGAGACAGAGGAGCAAGGAGACAGAGGAGACTGAGGAGCGAGGAGACAGAGAAGCAAGGAGACAGAGGAGCAAGTAGACAGAGGAGCAAGGAGACAGAGGAGCAAGGAGACAGAGGAGACTGAGGAGCGAGGAGACAGAGAAGCAAGGAGACAGAGGAGCAAGGAGACAGAGAAGCAAGGAGACAGAGAAGCAAGGGGACATAGGAGCAAGGAGACAGAGAAGCAAGGAGACAGAGGAGCAAGGAGACAGAGAAGCAAGGAGACAGAGGAGCAAGGAGACAGAGGAGCAAGAAGACAGAGAAGCAAGGAAACAGAGGAGCAAGGAGACAGAGGAGCAAGGAGACAGAGAAGCAAGGAGACAGAGGAGCAAGGAGACAGAGGAGCAAGGAGACATAGGAGCAAGGAAACAGAGAAGCAAGGAGACAGAGGAGACTGAGGAGCGAGGAGACAGAGAAGCAAGGAGACAGAGGAGCAAGGAGACATAGGAGCAAGGAGACAGAGGAGCAAGGAGACAGAGAAGCAAGGAGACATAGGAGCAAGGAGACAGAGGAGCAAGGAGACAGAGAAGCAAGGAGACAGAGGAGACTGAGGAGCGAGGAGACAGAGAAGCAAGGAGACAGAGGAGCAAGGAGACAGAGAAGCAAGGAGACAGAGGAGCAAGGAGACAGAGGAGCGAGGAGACAGAGAAGCAAGGAGACAGAGAAGCAAGGAGACAGAGGAGACAGAGGAGCAAGGAGACAGAATAGACAGAGGAGCAAGGAGACAGAGGAGCAAGGAAACAGAGAAGCAAGGAGACAGAGGAGCAAGGAGACAGAGAAGCAAAGCAAGGAGACAGAGGAGCAAGGAGACAGAGGAGCAAGGAGACAGAGGAGACAGAAGACAGAGGATCAAGGAGACAGAGGAGCAAGGAAACAGAGAAGCAAGGAGACAGAGGAGCAAGGAGACAGAGAAGCAAAGCAAGGAGACAGAGGAGCAAGGAGACAGAGGAGCAAGGAGACAGAGGAGCCAGGAGACAGAGGAGCAAGGAGACAGAGGAGCAAGGAGACAGAGGAGCAAGGAAACAGAGAAGCAAGGAGACACAGGAGCAAGGAGACAGAGGAGCAAGGAGACAGAGAAGCAAGGAGACAGAGGAGCAAGGAGACAGAGGAGCAAGGAGACATAGGAGCAAGGAGACAGAGAAGCAAGGAGACAGAGGAGACTGAGGAGCGAGGAGACAGAGAAGCAAGGAGACAGAGGAGCAAGGAGACATAGGATCAAGGAGAAAGAGAAGCAAGGAGACAGAGAAGCAAGGAGACATAGGAGCAAGGAGACAGAGGAGCAAGGAGACAGAGAAGCAAGGAGACAGAGGAGCAAGGAGACAGAGAAGCAAGGAGACAGAGGAGCAAGGAGACAGAGGAGCAAGGAGACAGAGGAGACAGAGGAGCAAGGAAACAGAGGAGACAGAGGAGCGAGGAGACAGAGAAGCAAGGAGACAGAGGAGACAGAGGAGCAAGGAGACAGAGGAGCAAGGAGACACAGGAGCGAGGAGACAGAGAAGCAAGGAGACAGAGGAGACAGAGGAGCAAGGAGACAGAGAAGCAAGGAGACACAGGAGCAAGGAGACAGAGAAGCAAGGAGACAGAGGAGCGAGGAGACAGAGGAGCGAGGAGACAGAGAAGCAAGGAGACACAGGAGCAAGGAGACAGAGAAGCAAGGAGACAGAGGAGCGAGGAGACAGAGGAGCGAGGAGACAGAGAAGCAAGGAGACAGAGGAGCAAGGAGACAGAGAAGCAAGGAGACAGAGGAGCAAGGAGACAGAGAAGCAAGGAGGCAGAAGAGCGAGGAGACAGAGGAGCAAGGAGACAGAGGAGCAAGGAGACAGAGAAGCAAGGAGACAGAGGAGCAAGGAGACAGAGAAGCAAGGAGACAGAGGAGCAAGGAGACAGAGAAGCAAGGAGACAGAGGAGCGAGGAGACAGAGGAGCAAGGAGACAGAGGAGCGAGGAGACAGAGAAGCAAGGAGACAGAGGAGCGAGGAGACAGAGGAGCAAGGAGACAGAGGAGCAAGGAGACAGAGGAGCCAGGAGACAGAGGAGCCAGGAGACAGAGGAGCAAGGAGACAGAGGAGCAAGGAGACAGAGAAGCAAAGCAAGGAGACAGAGGAGCAAAGAAACAGAGAAGCAAGGAGACACAGGAGCAAGGAGACAGAGAAGCAAAGCAAGGAGACAGAGGAGCAAGGAGACAGAGGAGCAAGGAAACAGAGAAGCAAGGAGACAGAGGAGCAAGGAGACAGAGAAGCAAAGCAAGGAGACAGAGGAGCAAGGAGACGTAGGAGCAAGGAGACAGAGGAGCAAGGAGACAGAGGAGCAAGGAGACAGAGGAGACTGAGGAGCGAGGAGACAGAGAAGCAAGGAGACAGAGAAGCAAGGAGACATAGGATCAAGGAGACAGAGAAGCAAGGAGACAGAGAAGCAAGGAGACGTAGGAGCAAGGAGACAGAGGAGCAAGGAGACAGAGAAGCAAGGAGACAGAGGAGACTGAGGAGCGAGGAGACAGAGAAGCAAGGAGAGAGAGGAGCAAGGAGACAGAGGAGCAAGGAGACAGAGAAGCAAGGAGACAGAGGAGCAAGGAGACAGAGGAGCGAGGAGACAGAGAAGCAAGGAGACAGAGGAGCGAGGAGACACAGGAGCAAGGAGACAGAGAAGCAAAGCAAGGAGACAGGGGAGCAAGGAGACAGAGGAGCAAGGAGACAGAGGAGCCAGGAGACAGAGGAGCCAGGAGACAGAGGAGCAAGGAGACAGAGGAGCCAGGAGACAGAGGAGCCAGGAGACAGAGGAGCAAGGAGACAGAGGAGCAAGGAGACAGAGAAGCAAAGCAAGGAGACAGAGGAGCAAGGAAACAGAGAAGCAAGGAGACACAGGAGCAAGGAGACAGAGAAGCAAAGCAAGGAGACAGAGGAGCAAGGAGACAGAGGAGCAAGGAGACAGAGGAGCCAGGAGACAGAGGAGCAAGGAGACAGAGGAGCAAGGAAACAGAGAAGCAAGGAGACAGAGGAGCAAGGAGACAGAGAAGCAAAGCAAGGAGACAGAGGAGCAAGGAGACGTAGGAGCAAGGAGACAGAGGAGCAAGGAGACAGAGGAGCAAGGAGACAGAGGAGCCAGGAGACAGAGGAGCCAGGAGACAGAGGAGCAAGGAGACAGAGGAGCCAGGAGACAGAGGAGCAAGGAGACAGAGGAGCAAGGAGACAGAGAAGCAAAGCAAGGAGACAGAGGAGCAAGGAAACAGAGAAGCAAGGAGACACAGGAGCAAGGAGACAGAGAAGCAAAGCAAGGAAACAGAGGAGCAAGGAGACAGAGGAGCAAGGAGACAGAGGAGCCAGGAGACAGAGGAGCAAGGAGACAGAGGAGCAAGGAAACAGAGAAGCAAGGAGACAGAGGAGCAAGGAGACAGAGAAGCAAAGCAAGGAGACAGAGGAGCAAGGAGACGTAGGAGCAAGGAGACAGAGGAGCAAGGAGACAGAGGAGCAAGGAGACAGAGGAGACTGAGGAGCGAGGAGACAGAGAAGCAAGGAGACAGAGAAGCAAGGAGACATAGGATCAAGGAGACAGAGAAGCAAGGAGACAGAGAAGCAAGGACACGTAGGAGCAAGGAGACAGAGGAGCAAGGAGACAGAGAAGCAAGGAGACAGACGAGACTGAGGAGCGAGGAGACAGAGAAGCAAGGAGAGAGAGGAGCAAGGAGACAGAGGAGCAAGGAGACAGAGAAGCAAGGAGACAGAGGAGCAAGGAGACAGAGGAGCGAGGAGACAGAGAAGCAAGGAGACAGAGGAGCGAGGAGACACAGGAGCAAGGAGACAGAGAAGCAAAGCAAGGAGACAGGGGAGCAAGGAGACAGATGAGCAAGGAGACAGAGGAGCCAGGAGACAGAGGAGCCAGGAGACAGAGGGGCAAGGAGACAGAGGAGCAAGGAGACAGAGAAGCAAAGCAAGGAGACAGAGGAGCAAGGAAACAGAGAAGCAAGGAGACAGAGGAGCAAGGAGACAGAGAAGCAAAGCAAGGAGACAGAGGAGCAAGGAGACAGAGGAGCCAGGAGACAGAGGAGCAAGGAAAAAGAGAAGCAAGGAGACAGAGGAGCAAAGAGACAGAGAAGCAAAGCAAGGAGACAGAGGAGCAAGGAGACAGAAGAGCAAGGAGACAGAGGAGCCAGGAGACAGAGGAGCCAGGAGACAGAGGAGCAAGGAGACAGAGGAGCAAGGAAACAGAGAAGCAAGGAGACAGAGGAGCAAAGAGACAGAGAAGCAAGGAGACAGAGGAGCAAGGAGACAGAGGAGCAAGGAGACAGAGGAGCAAGGAGACAGAGGAGCGAGGAGACAGAGGAGCAAGGAGACAGAGGAGCAAGGAGACAGAGAAGCAAGGAGACAGAGGAGCAAGGAGACAGAGGAGCAGGGAGACAGAGGAGACTGAGGAGCGAGGAGACAGAGAAGCAAGGAGACAGAGGAGAAAGGAGACATAGGAGCAATGAGACAGAGGAGCAAGGAGACAGAGGAGCAAGGAGACAGAGGAGACTGAGGAGCGAGGAGACAGATAAGCAAGGAGACAGAGGAGCAAGGAGACAGAGGAGCAAGGAGACATAGGAGCAAGGAGACAGAGAAGCAAGGAGACAGAGGAGACTGAGGAGCGAGGAGACAGAGAAGCAAGGAGACAGAGGAGCAAGGAGACATAGGAGCAAGGAGAAAGAGAAGCAAGGAGACAGAGAAGCAAGGAGACATAGGAGCAAGGAGACAGAGGAGCAAGGAGACAGAGAAGCAAGGAGACAGAGGAGCAAGGAGACAGAGAAGCAAGGAGACAGAGGAGCAAGGAGACAGAGGAGCAAGGAGACAGAGGAGACAGAGGAGCAAGGAAACAGAGGAGACAGAGGAGCGAGGAGACAGAGAAGCAAGGAGACAGAGGAGACAGAGGAGCAAGGAGACAGAGGAGCAAGGAGACACAGGAGCGAGGAGACAGAGAAGCAAGGAGACAGAGGAGACAGAGGAGCAAGGAGACAGAGAAGCAAGGAGACACAGGAGCAAGGAGACAGAGAAGCAAGGAGACAGAGGAGCGAGGAGACAGAGGAGCGAGGAGACAGAGAAGCAAGGAGACACAGGAGCAAGGAGACAGAGAAGCAAGAAGACAGAGGAGCGAGGAGACAGAGGAGCGAGGAGACAGAGAAGCAAGGAGACAGAGGAGCAAGGAGACAGAGAAGCAAGGAGACAGAGGAGCAAGGAGACAGAGAAGCAAGGAGGCAGAAGAGCGAGGAGACAGAGGAGCAAGGAGACAGAGGAGCAAGGAGACAGAGAAGCAAGGAGACAGAGGAGCAAGGAGACAGAGAAGCAAGGAGACAGAGGAGCAAGGAGACTGAGAAGCAAGGAGACAGAGGAGCGAGGAGACAGAGGAGCAAGGAGACAGAGGAGCAAGGAGACAGAGAAGCAAGGAGACAGAGGAGCGAGGAGACAGAGGAGCAAGGAGACAGAGAAGCAAGGAGACAGGGGAGCAAGGAGACAGAGGAGCAAGGAGACAGAGGAGCCAGGAGACAGAGGAGCCAGGAGACAGAGGAGCAAGGAGACAGAGGAGCAAGGAGACAGAGAAGCAAAGCAAGGAGACAGAGGAGCAAGGAAACAGAGAAGCAAGGAGACACAGGAGCAAGGAGACAGAGAAGCAAAGCAAGGAGACAGAGGAGCAAGGAAACAGAGAAGCAAGGAGACAGAGGAGCAAGGAGACAGAGAAGCAACAAGACAGAGGAGCAAGGAGACAGAGGAGCAAGGAGACAGAGGAGCAAGATGACAGAGGAGCGAAGAGACAGAGGAGCAAGGAGACAGAGGAGCAAGGAGACAGAGAAGCAAGGAGACAGAGGAGCAAGGAGACAGAGGAGCAGGGAGACAGAGGAGACTGAGGAGCGAGGAGACAGAGAAGCAAGGAGACAGAGGAGAAAGGAGACAGAGGAGCAATGAGACAGAGGAGCAAGGAGACAGAGGAGCAAGGAGACAGAGGAGCAAGGAGACAGAGGAGCAAGGAGACAGAGGAGACTGAGGAGCGAGGAGACAGAGAAGCAAGGAGACAGAGGAACAAGGAGACAGAGAAGCAAGGAGACATAGGAGCAAGGAGACAGAGAAGCAAGGAGACATAGGAGCAAGGAGACAGAGGAGCAAGGAGACAGAGAAGCAAGGAGACAGAGGAGACTGAGGAGCGAGGAGACAGAGAAGCAAGGAGACAGAGGAGCAAGGAGACAGAGGAGCAAGGAGACAGAGAAGCAAGGAGACAGAGGAGCAAGGAGACAGAGAAGCAAGGAGACAGAGGAGCAAGGAGACAGAGGAGCAAGGAGACAGAGGAGACAGAGGAGCAAGGAAACAGAGGAGACAGAGAAGCGAGGAGACAGAGAAGCAAGGAGACAGAGGAGACAGAGGAGCAAGGAGACAGAGGAGCAAGGAGACACAGGAGCGAGGAGACAGAGAAGCAAGGAGACAGAGGAGACAGAGGAGCAAGGAGACAGAGAAGCAAGGAGACACAGGAGCAAGGAGACAGAGAAGCAAGGAGACAGAGGAGCGAGGAGACAGAGGAGCGAGGAGACAGAGAAGCAAGGAGACACAAGGAGCAAGGAGACAGAGAAGCAAGGAGACAGAGGAGCGAGGAGACAGAGGAGCGAAGAGACAGAGAAGCAAGGAGACAGAGGAGCAAGGAGACAGAGAAGCAAGGAGACAGAGGAGCAAGGAGACAGAGAAGCAAGGAGGCAGAAGAGCGAGGAGACAGAGGAGCAAGGAGACAGAGAAGCAAGGAAGACAGAGGAAGCAAGGAGACAGAGAAGCAAGGAGACAGAGGAGCAAGGAGACAGAGAAGCAAGGAGACAGAGGAGCGAGGAGACAGAGGAGCAAGGAGACAGAGGAGCAAGGAGACAGAAAAGCAAGGAGACAGAGGAGCGAGGAGACAGAGGAGCAAGGAGGACAGAGAAGCAAGGGAGACAGGGGAGCAAGGAGACAGAGGAAGCAAGGAGACAGAGGAGCCAGGAGACAGAGGAGCCAGGAGACAGAGGAGCAAGGAGACAGAGTAGCAAGGAGACAGAGAAGCAAAGCAAGGAGACAGAGGAGCAAGGAAAACAGAAGAAGCAAGGAGGACACAGGAGCAAGGAGACAGAGAAGCAAAGCAAGGAGACAGAGGAGCAAGGAGACAGAGGAGCAAGGAGACAGAGGAGCCAGGAGACAGAGGAGCAAGGAGACAGAGGAGCAAGGAAACAGAGAAGCAAGGAGACAGAGGAGCAAGGAGACAGAGAAGCAAAGCAAGGAGACAGAGGAGCAAGGAGACAGAGGAGCAATTAGACAGAGGAGCCAGGAGACTGAGGAGCCAGGAGACAGAGGAGCAAGGAGACAGAGGAGCAAGGAAACAGAGAAGCAAGGAGACAGAGGAGCAAGGAGACAGAGAAGCAACAAGACAGAGGAGCAAGGAGACAGAGGAGCAAGGAGACAGAGGAGCAAGATGACAGAGGAGCGAAGAGACAGAGGAGCAAGGAGACAGAGGAGCAAGGAGACAGAGAAGCAAGGAGACGGAGGAGCAAGAAGACAGAGGAGCAGGGAGACAGAGGAGACTGAGGAGCGAGGAGACAGAGAAGCAAGGAAACAGAGGAGACAGAGGAGCGAGGAGACAGAGAAGCAAGGAGACAGAGGAGCAAGGAGACAGAGGAGACAGAGGAGCAAGGAAACAGAGGAGACAGAGGAGCGAGGAGACAGAGAAGCAAGGAGACAGAGGAGACAGAGGAGCAAGGAGACAGAGGAGCAAAGGCGACACAGGAGCGAGGAGACAGAGAAGCAAGGAGACAGAGGAGACAGAGGAGCAAGGAGACAGAGAAGCAAGGAGACACAGGGAGCAAGGAGGACAGAGAAGCAAGGAGACAGAGGAGCGAGGAGGACAGAGGAGCGAGGAGACAGAGAAGCAAGGAGACAGAGGAGCAAGGAGACAGAGGAGCAAGGAGACAGAGGAGACAGAGGAAGCTAAGGAAACAGAGGAGGACAGAGGAGCGAGGAGACAGAGAAGCAAGGAGACAGAGGAGACAGAGGAGCAAGGAGACAGAGGAGCAAGGAGACACAGGAGCGAGGAGACAGAGAAGGGAAGGAGACAGAGGAGACAGAGGAGCAAGGAGACAGAGAAGCAAGGAGACACAGGAGCAAGGGGACAGAGGAAACAAGGAGACAGAGGAAACAAGGAGACAGAGGAGCAAAGGGGACAAAAAAGCAAGGAGACAGAGGAGCAAAGGGGACAGAGGAGCAAGGAGACAGAGGAGCAAAAGGGGACAGAGAAGCAAGGAGACAGAGGAGCGAGGAGGGCAGAGGAGCAAGGAGACAGAGGAAACAAGGAGACAGGGGAGCAAGGAGACAGAGGAGCAAGGAGACAGAGGAGCCAGGAGACAGGGAGCCAAAGGGGACAGAGGAGCAAGGAGACAGAGGAGCAAGGAGACAAAAGAAGCAAAGAAAAGGAGACAGAGGAGCAAGGAAACAGAGAAGCAAGGAGACAGAGGAGCAAGGAGACAGAGGGAAACAAAGCAAGGAGACAGAGGAGCAAGGAAAAAGAGAAGCAAGGAGACAGAGGAGCAAGGAGACAGAGGAGCAAGGAGACAGAGAGCAAGGAGACAGAGGAGCAAGGAGACAGAGAAGCAAGGAGACAAGAGGATGCAAGGAGACAGAGAAGCAAGGAGACAGAGGAGCGAGGAGACAGAGGAGCAAGGAGACAGAGGAGCAAGGAGACAGAGGAAGCAAGGAGACAGAGGAGCGAGGAGACAAGGGAGCAAGGAGACAGAGAAGCAAGGAGACAGGGAGCAAGGAGACAGAGGAGCAAGGAGACAGAGGAGCCAGGAACAGAGGAGCCAGGAGACAGAGGAGCAAGGAGACAGAGGAGCAAGGAAGACAGAGGAAGCAAAGCAAGGAGACAGAGGAGCAAGGAAACAAGAGAAGCAAGGAGACAAGGAGCAAGGAGACAGAGAAGCAAAGCAAGGAGACAGAGGAGCAAGGAACAGAGAAGCAAGGTAGACAGAGGAGCAAGGAGACAGAGAAGCAACAAGACAGAGGAGCAAGGAGACAGAAGGAGCAAGGAGACAGAGGAGCAAGATGACAGAGGAGCGAAGAGACAGAGGAGCAAGGAGACAGAGGAGCAAGGAGACAGAGAAGCAAGGAGACAGAGGAGCAAGGAGTACAGAGGAGCAGGAGACAGAGGAGGACTGAGCGCGAGGGAGACATGAGAAGCAAGGAGACAGAGGAGAAAGGAGACAGAGGAGCAATGAGACAGAGGAGCAAGGAGACAGAGGAGCAAGGAGACAGGCGGAGCAAGGAGACAGAGGAGCAAGGAGACAGAGGAGACTGAGGAGAGCGAGGAGACAGAGAAGCAAGGAGACAGAGGAACAAGGAGACAGAGAAGCAAGGAGACATAGGAGCAAGGAGACAGAGAAGCAAGGAGACATAGGAGCAAGGAGACAGAGGAGCAAGGGAGACAGAGAAGCAAGGACGACAGAGGCGACGAGGAGCGAGGAGACAGAGAAGCAAGGAGACAGAGGAGCAAGGAGACAGAGGAGCAAGGAGACAGAGAAGCAAGGAGACAGAGGAGCAAGGAGACAGAGAGCAAGGAGACAGAGGAGCAAGGAGACAGAGGAGCAAGGAGACAGAGGAGGACAGAGGAGCAAGGAAACAGAGGAGCAAGAGAAGCAGAGGAGACAGAGAACAAGGAGACAGAGGAGACAGAGGAGCAAGGAGACAGAGGAGCAAGGAGACACAGGAGCAAGGAGACAGAGAAGCAAGGAGACAGAGGGAGACAGAGGAGCAAGGAGACAGAGAAGCAAGGAGACAGCAGGAGCAAGGAGACAGAGAAGCAAGGAGACAGAGGAGCGAAGGAGGACAGAGGAGCGAGGAGACAGAGAAGCAAGGAGACACAGGAGCAAGGAGACAGAGAAGCAAGGAGACAGAGGAGCGAAGGAGACAGAGGAGCGAAGGAACAGAGAAGCAAGGAGACAGAGGAGCAAGGAGACAGAGGAGCAAGGAGACAGAGGAGCAAGGAGACAGAGAAGCAAGGAGACAGAGGAGCAAGGAGACAGAGGAGCAAGGAGACAGAGGAGCAAGGAGACAGAGGAGCAAGGAGACAGAGGAGCAAGGAGACAGAGAAGCAAGGAGACAGAGGAGCAAGGAGACAGAGAAGCAAGGAGACAGAGGAGCAAGGAGACAGAGGAGCAAGGAAACAGAGGAGCAAGGAGACAGAGAAGCAAGGAGACAGAGGAGCAAGGAGACAGAGGAGCAAGGAGACAGAGAAGCAAGGAGACAGAGGAGCAAGGAGACAGAGGAGCAAGGAGACAGAGGAGCAAGGAGACAGAGGAGCAAGGAGACAGAGGAGCAAGGAGACAGATTAGCAATGAGGACAGAGAAGCAAAGCAAGGAGACAGAGGAGCAAGGAAACAGAGGAAGCAAGGAGACAGAGGAGCAAGGAGACAGAGGAAGCAAGGAGACAGAGGAGCAAGGAGACAGAGGAGCAAGGAGACAGAGGAGCCAGGAGACAGAGGAGCAAGGACAGAGGAGCAAGGAAACAGAGAAGCAAGGAGACAGAGGAGCAAGGAGGACAGAGAAGCAAAGCAAGGAGACAGAGGAGCAAGGAGGACAGAGGAGCAATTAGACAGAGGAGCCAGGAGACTGAGGAGCAGGAGACAGAGGAGCAAGGAGACAGAGGAGCAAGGAACAGAAGAAGCAAGGAGGACAGAGGAGCAAGGAGTACAGAGAAGCAACAAGACAGAGGAGCAAGGAGACAGAGGAGCAAGGAGACAGAGGAGCAAGATGACAGAGGAGCCAAGAGACAGAGGAGCAAGGAGACAGAGGAGCAAGGAGACAGAGAAGCAAGGAGACGGAGGAGCAAGAAGACAGAGGAGCAGGGAGACAGAGGAGACTGAGGAGCGAGGAGACAGAGAAGCAAGGAGACAGAGGAGAAAGGAGACAGAGGAGCAATGAGACAGAGGAGCAAGGAGACAGAGGAGCAAGGAGACAGAGGAGCAAGGAGACAGAGGAGCAAGGAGACAGAGGAGACTGAGGAGCGAGGAGACAGAGAAGCAAGGAGACAGAGGAACAAGGAGACAGAGAAGCAAGGAGACATAGGAGCAAGGAGACAGAGAAGCAAGGAGACAGAGAAGCAAGGAGACAGAGGAGCAAGGAGACAGAGAAGCAAGGAGACAGAGGAGCAAGGAGACAGAGGAGCAAGAAGACAGAGAAGCAAGGAGGACAGAGGAGCAAGGAGACAGAGGAGCAAGGAGACAGAGAAGCAAGGAGACAGAGGAGCAAGGAGACAGAGGAGCAAGGAGACATAGGAGCAAGGAAACAGAGAAGCAAGGAGACAGAGGAGACTGAGAAGCGAGGAGACAGAGAAGCAAGGAGACAGAGGAGCAAGGAGACATAGGAGCAAGGAGACAGAGGAGCAAGGAGACAGAGAAGCAAGGAGACAGAGGAGAAAGGAGACAGAGGAGCAATGAGACAGAGGAGCAAGGAGACAGAGGAGCAAGGAGACAGAGGAGCAAGGAGGACACAGGAGCGAGGAGACAGAGAAGCAAGGAGGACAGAGGAGACAGAGGAGCAAGGAGACAGAGAAGCAAGGAGACACAGGAGCAAGGAGACAGAAGAAGCAAGGAGACAGAGGACGAGGAGACAGAGGAGCGAGGAGGACAGAGAAGCAAGGAGACACAGGAGCAAGGAGACAGAGAAGCAAGAAGACAGAGGAGCGAGGAGACAGAGGAGCGAGGAGACAGAGAAGCAAGGAGACAGAGGAGCAAGGAGACACGAGAAGCAAGGAGACAGAGGAGCAAGGAGACAGAGAAGCAAGGAGGCAGAAGAGCGAGGAGACAGAGGAGCAAGGAGACAGAGGAGCAATGAGACAGAGGAGCAAGGAGACAGAGGAGCAAGGAGACAGAGGAGCAAGGAGACAGAGGAGCAAGGAGACAGAGGAGACTGAGGAGCGAGGAGACAGAGAAGCAAGGAGACAGAGGAACAAGGAGACAGAGAAGCAAGGAGACATAGGAGCAAGGAGACAGAGAAGCAAGGAGACAGAGAAGCAAGGAGACAGAGGAGCAAGGAGACAGAGAAGCAAGGAGACAGAGGAGCAAGGAGACAGAGGAGCAAGAAGACAGAGAAGCAAGGAGACAGAGGAGCAAGGAGACAGAGGAGCAAGGAGACAGAGAAGCAAGGAGACAGAGGAGCAAGGAGACAGAGGAGCAAGGAGACATAGGAGCAAGGAAACAGAGAAGCAAGGAGACAGAGGAGACTGAGAAGCGAGGAGACAGAGAAGCAAGGAGACAGAGGAGCAAGGAGACATAGGAGCAAGGAAGACAGAGGAGCAAGGAGACAGAGAAGCAAGGGAGACATAGGAGCAAGGAGACAGAGGAGCAAGGAGACAGAGAAGCAAGGAGACAGAGGAGACTGAGGAGCGAGGAGACAGAGAAGCAAGGAGACAAAGGAGCAAGGAGACAGAGGAGCAAGGAGACAGAGAAGCAAGAGACAGAGGAGCAAGGAGACAGAGGAGCGAGGAGGACAGAGAAGCAAGGTGACAGAGAAGCAATGGAGACAGAGGAGGACAGAGGAGCAAGGAGGACAGAATAGACAGAGGAGCAAGGAGACAGAGGAGCAAGGAAAACAGAGAAGCAAGGAGACAGAGGAGCAAGGAGACAGAGAAGCAAGCAAGGAGACAGAGAGCAAGGAGACAGAGGAGCAAGGAGACAGAGGAGACAGAAGACAGAGGAGCCAAGGAGACAGAGGAGCAAGGAAACAGAGAAGCAAGGAGACAGAGGAGCAAGGAGACAGAGAAGCAAAGCAAGGAGACAGAGGAGCAAGGAGACAGAGGAGCAAGGAGACAGAGGAGCCAGGAGACAGAGGAGCAAGGAGACAGAGGAGCAAGGAGACAGAGGAGCAAGGAAACAGAGAAGCAAGGAGACACAGGAGCAAGGAGACTAGAGAATGCAAGGAGACAGAGCAGCAATGAGACAGAGAAGCTAAGGAGACATAGGAGCAAGGAGACAGAGGAGCAAGGAGACAGAGAAGCAAGGAGACAGAGGAGCAAGGAGAAGAGAAGCAAGGAGACAGAGGAGCAAGGAGACAGAGGAGCAAGGAGACAGAGGAGCAAGGAGACAGAGGAAGACTGAGGAGCGAGTGAGACAGAGAAGCACGGAGAAGAGAAGCCAAGGAGACATAGGACTAATGGAGACAGAGAAGCAAGGAGACAGAGAAAGCCAAGGAGGACGTAGGAGGCAAGGGAGACAGAGGAGCAAGGAGACAGAAGAAGCAAGGAAGACAGAGGAGGACTGAGTGAAGCGAGGAGCCAGAGAAGCAAGGAGATGAGAGGAGCAAGGAGACAGAGGAGCCAAGGAGACAGAGAAGCAAGGAGGACAGAGGCGCAAGGGGAGACAGAGGAAGCGAGGAGGACAGCGAAAGCAAGGAGACAGAGGAGTCGAGGAGACCACCGGAGCAAGGAGACAGAGACGCAAACGCAAGGAGGACAGGGGAGCAAGGAGACAGAGGAGGAGGCAAGGAGACAGAGGAGCAGGAGGACAGAGGAGCCAGGAGACAGAGGAGCAAGGAGACAGAGGAGAAGGAGACACGAGAGCAAGCAAGGAGACAGAGGAGCAAGGAAACAGAGAAGCAAGGAGACAGAGGAGCAAGGAGACAGAGAAGCAAAGCAAGGAGACAGAGGAGCAAGGAGACAGAGGAGCAAGGAGACAAGAGGAGCCAGGAGACAGAGGAGCAAGGAAACAGAAGAAGAAGGAGACAGAGGAGCAAAGAGACAGAGAAGCAAAGCAAGGAGACAGAGGAGCAAGGATGACAGAAGAGCAAGGAGACAGAGGAGCCAGGAAGACAGAGGAGCCAGGAGACAGAGGAGCAAGGAGACAGAGGAGCAAGGAAACAGAGGAAGCAAGGAGACAGAGGAGCAAAGAGAACAGAGAAGCAAGGAGACAAGAGGAGCAAGGAGACAGAGGAGCAAGGAGGACAAGGAGCAAGGAAGAGGACAAGGAAAACAAAAGGGACAAGGAGCAAAAGGGACAAGGAGCAGGGGAACAAGGAACGGGGGAGCAAGGAGACAGAGGAAACAAGGGGGGCAAGGAGACGAGGAGCAAGGGGGGACAAAAAGGAAAACAAGGAAAGAGGAAACAAAGGGGAAAGGAGCAAAAGGGACAAGGGGACGAGGGAAAGGGGAAAAGGGACAAGGAAAACAAGGAGACGAGGAGCAAGGAGGGCAGAGGAAACAAGGAGGGCAAGGAGCAAGGAGACAGAGGAAAAAAGCAAGGGGGAAGGGGGAAAAGAACAAAGGGGCGAGGAGGGCGAGGAGCAAAGGGGACAGAGGAAACAAGGAGACAGAGGAAACAAGGAGACAGAGGAAACAAGGAGGCAAGGAGCAAGGAGGCAGAGGAAACAAAAGGGGACAGAGGAGCAAAGGGGACAGAGGAGCAAGGAGACAGAGGAAACAAGGAGACAGAGGAGCAAGGAGACAGAGGAAACAAAGGGGGACAGAGGAGCGAGGAGACAGATGAGTAAGGAGACAGACAAATGGATGTCACATGGCGAAGTTTAAGGCGTGGCAGTCTTTTTGAATGTAACAAATAACAAGGAAAACATAGTCATTGGCAAAGGAACATTCTCAAATAACTACAGAGCAAAGAATGATCCATGAAAACTGCTGCAGACATTCTACTGGTAGAGAAAGTAAACAATATAAAATAACATTAAGTAATACAGCTTTACAGAACAGAATTACACAAAATACGCCGTGATTAGCCTGCATCAGCAAACAAATACAAACACAAAACACAATATATAATCACGGAGAAGACCCTCCAGTGACTACATTAAGGCGTAAGAACAGCATGGGAAGAATGACAAGATTAAAAAATGAGAACAATGAAGAGAAAATGAAAACTTGAAAAAGAATGTTGCTACTTATCTCAGAATCGCAGACTGTCTGAGAACAACACAACAGAGAGATACTGGCTTCGTTTCACCTACAATAAGTGCGTTGTCTCAGATACCGGAGAGCAACACCCACGTAGAACTATCTAGATTTTCTTCTTCTTCGTTCGTCTGAAATGTTTGTTTTGGACGTAACAGATTCAGTGCCAAACAAAACGTATGTTTGGACCAAACAAATATGGGTAGCGAAAAATGGGAAGTAGGGGTGTGTCACAGTAGTGGCTTCAAAGTTGTTAATATGGTAGCAGACATGTTGTATTATATATCGAATTAAAGGGGTTGCATAGGGAAAACTACTATTGATATTTTATCAACAGTTTTATCTATAAACCCATAGGCAGTTACGGGAAGTTCGAATAAGACGATTTATTAGCCCATGGTACTTAATCAGTTATTTATTCGCGCCTGAGATATTTGCGCCTTCCGGTCGACACACCCTGATTTTTCAGGCATTGGTGAGCGGGTTAACCTTTTTGGGTACTGTTCCAGTTAACCGCAGTACTCCACTGACTGTTCCAGAAATTCAAGATGGTTTCAGTAAAGCGAATACCATCTCCTTACAACATACATGGAAATAAAGAGACTGACACAGTTATATAAGAAAGTGAAAGGTTACCTAATTCTAATATACATATAACCTTTCATGAAGTCATATATGTACACATTTTATTATTCAAAATTTACACAGAATCAAGACGAAAAAGAAACGAAAAAGTTAACATTATAAAAAAACAGGTCAACCGTTAATATAATTATATTTAAATTAAAGGGATTGAAAAATTAACTGTAATCAGACTGACAAGTAACGTTACTTTGAGGGAATTTAACGCAAACTGATCGACATCATTGCATCAGGCTTAATCCCTTATACATAGGTCTCTTGTCGCAAAGCAGCCTGTCTCAACCGTGGCACAGAACAAGAACTCAGTAGCTCTAGCGACGACACCCTCCCCTCCCAGAGATTTAAGAAAATATTGCATCCGTGAACGGAATGACGGAGCCGCGAAAACGAATCCGCCAGCTTCGGAGAGTGAGGCAGCCGGCTTAAAACTACTGCGTCGTGGAGATCACCAAGATCCTCTTGAAAACAGTTTAGAATTAAACTGTAAAGCTGCTGCTCGAACGTATTACTCTTAAACTGCTATTCCAGAGCTTCCCAAAAATAATCGTTGAAAGCACTTTAGTTTGGATTATTGCTCATAGATCGTCATATGTCAATTTGCACATACAGTGAAACCTCGGTTTAGTTGCCTCGGGTTTTCGTCGATTTCGGTTTTCGTCGATTTTTTTCCGCGAAAAATTTGTATCGGTTGTCGTCGGTGTGCCCACGGGACCTCGCTACTAATTTTGCGAAAACAAATGGACCCACGCTTTCTTCTGATTAGTTTGGCGTTGTTTCTTATTGTGCGAGGGAAGTCGCCATCCACGATACGTTTCTTTGTGGCGAAAAAGGAAGCAGTAAAGGAGGCTAATGTAGGGAAAGGTGTGAATGTGCTAACGAAACAGAGATCGCAAACAATTGAAGATGTCGAACAGTTTATTATTAATTTTGATAAATCAAAAACAGCGGCGATTCTGTTTCCGAGGCAAATCATATGTTAAAAGGTTAGACTGTTATATGCCGTTCTCATTAAGAAAATGCCTGGGACAGTGCTAGTGTATTTAGTGATTTAAAGGCTTTCAGAGAATGGTTTGAAAAATTCAAGAGGCGCACTGGCATACGCAGTGTTACTAGGCACGGCAAACGTGTGATTACGGACAAGTCTGGGATCGAAAAATAGTATAAAACACTATATTTATTCTCTATAAAATGTGTTTTTGGTATTTATTTTGGAGTGTCTAGAACGAATTAATTGAATTTACATTAATTCAAATGGAAATAATTGCCCCTGCTTTCGTCGGTTTCGGATTTCGCCGATTGTTTTCGGGCGGATTATCGACGAAAACCGAAGTTTTCCTGTATTTAACGACAGAAATAAGTATTTAACGAAATCAAATGTCAATATAAACTTAATTAACGAACCTTTATACATGTCTTAGGGCGCACTGGGCATAGTTTTTATAAACCAGTCGACACTTGAGGGGTGCCGTGGTCAATACCAAGCCAGCCGTCCTTGGCTTTTGAAGATATTTCCTGGTAGCCGTTTTAGGCTGGGTCCATCTGGAAGGTCAGGTTATTGTTTGAAAAAGACCTCCTTAGTATGGATTCGAACCCGTGACTGGCGGGCCGATAGGCAAGTGTCAACATGAACATATTTAAGGAAAGCCGCAGTCATCTTTAGGCTGATCAGTTAGTAGAATTTTAAAAGTCTTAAAATTCGAGAGGATCGACTTCTATTCTATATGGCTCGGTCTCTTTCCACAGGGCGGCCTACCGAAAGCGTCGAACAAAGCACACACACAGTAGCTCCAGCGACGACCCCCAAGAGTCTCCGAGAAAAATGCACTCGTGAACCGAAAGACGTAGCCGGAATCGAACCCACAACGTTCGCAACGCGAGGCAGACGGTTTGATCATTTCATAGAGTTTGTCTGGTAAAAGGATGACCGCAGTAAATGACATAGCAGACTCCAGTAAAACTATAAATACACAGTAAGTAAATCCACTTCTGCGATACGATTTAGACGTCTCTAGGACTGACGTATTAATAGCTAAGTTATTTGTTTTTATAGTTTGTTAATATAAGGTATCAGTATTTGTTTGTTAATGTGCGCTGACGAAGGTATTCTAACTGCAAAGTCCTTTCTGTCACTTGTGATTATGTTATTGTAAAATTGACTAGTTCTACTGTTTTGTTTCATTGATTTGCCCGATGTCTTGTTAAGGAGCTGGTGTACACCCATAGTGGTTTCTGTGTTCTTCGTAATTTGGACATTTCTGCAGCAAATGATTAGGTGTTATTACAACAATCACAATTTGAAAACATAGTGGTTACGAGAGGGTAATATTAATACTTCGCAACATCAATAATATAAGGTATGCATATGATGCAATATTGATTGCAGAGAACGAACAGGCAGCATTTAGTAAATGCGGTTATTTTACACAGTGGAAAACTAGGGTAAGAATTAAATTATAAGAAAACAGAGATTAGGTCTCCTCCGAGAAGAAAGAAATACCACGATGTAACATCCAAGTAAATGGGACAATTCAAAAACATCGATACAACGATCTCGGAACAGTCATAATGTATTATGAAGGTGACTTGTAGAAATTAGAACAAGAATCGCTATAGCAGAGGTAGCTTTGGCAAGAAGGGAAACATACTGATCAATTGAAAGATGTCGATTGCAATGAGAAAAAAAGTTTGAAAGGCTATACAGAACCTATACTGATATAGGCTTGTCAAACACGGACTACATGCACAAAGCTGAGAAACATCTCATGGCAGTGGAAGTATGGTTTCTGAGGAAATTGCAAAGAATACCACGGACGGACTGAAAAACCAATGAGCAAGTCCTACAAGAAACAAATAAAAACCGTAAACTGATAAGAGAAATTACGCGTAAATCTCTAATTTGGACTGAAAGAGTAAAGCAGTTTCTTGTAACCAAACGGCCGCCGGTCCTGATAAGGTTTATCTCTGACAAGATTCACAAACATAGAGGCTAGATTGTTACTCATGAAAGACACGAATAGACACGTAAATAATAAGAACTGAACAATAGAAAAACGGTAAAGCCACAGATAGACTGATAGAGAAACATAAATAAGAACACTCTGGACAACAGAAAAACGGAAAAGCCATAGACAAAAGGATATAGAAATAAAAGTAAGAAGACACTGGACAAGAGAACAATAAAAAAAAGCCATAGACAGACGGATAGAGAAACAGAAATAAGAAGACACTGGACAACAGAACAACGAAAAAGCCATAGACAGACGGATAGAGACAGAGAAATGAGAAGACACTGGACAACAGAGCAACGAAAACGCCATAGATATACAGATAAGAGAAACAGAAATAAGAAGACACTGGACAACAGAACAACGAAAAAGCCATAGACAGACGGATATAGACACAGAAATGAGAAGACACTGGACAACAGAACAACGAAAAAAGCCATAGACAGACGGATATAGACACAGAAATGAGAAGACACTGGACAACAGAACAACGAAAAAGCCATAGACAGACGGATATAGACACAGAAATGAGAAGACACTGGACAACAGAACAACGAAAAAGCCATAGACAGACGGATATAGACACAGAAATGAGAAGACACTGGACAACAGAACAACGAAAAAGCCATAGACAGATGGAAGGCGAACCAGATACATTTGAATGGAGCGGCTGTTTTCCTGAAGGAACCAGGATACTTGGAATCTCGACTAGCTGGGCATACTATAAGCAATGACTGCCTGGCTAGGGTGTCAACTAGCTTGAAGGCAAGTGGGCGCTTAAACATTCAACAATATAAGTGACCTTTGAGTAGCTTGGTCTCCTGTCAACCAATATTTTTATACCTAGTCCACCACTGACTATACGATCACATTCCCTTCGCGGATGATGATAGTCACTGAAATGAACTGTCAGATTGTTCTGGAAGGAAAAAGGTGACACTATCGGCCCTAATGTTGGTGTCAACAAGTGCGCTAACTCGCGGTGGCATTCTCTTGTGTATTCTAGGGAACTGCATCACACAGAACCGGTAGTGACATTTCATGGACTGTCGTTTTGGTGTCACTCCTGATGGGTTCACAGATGCGGATTGCGCTGTACGCACGGAGTTGTACGCAAAGATCACCCTCTGTGCCGTTAGTTTAGAACTAAATGTACCAGATTTTTATCTAAAGGCTGTCAAAATGTAATTTTCGCTAGCTGGCAATAATAACGTCATTTATTAGCGCGCTCTGTTAGAATTTGGCACGCACAAGAATTCAATATTGAAGAAGATTGGCTATTAAGACAGCAAAATAGAAGAAAATGAAATAAATTGGACTCTAAAAAGACACGAAAGTCTAGGAAAAATAATTCTATAGGGTCGTGTACAGGGGAGGCGGAAACGAGAAACACAACAAGGCAGACAAAATGCGAAAGATAATGTGTCAGCATGGCCGAATGGATGATAACGCGAGTTCTTAAACACCCGATGTGCTGGTGTCGAGGTAAGGGGTTCAATACCTACACCAGACAGTTGGACTAAAATGTTGACCTCTCGTCCTTGACTTGGGGACGTTAATTACAAGTACCCTCTAAATTCGGAGTGGGTGCTCCTGATGGCGATGGACACTGGTAATAGAGAAAGCTAATCCACACGCTAAAATCAGTCTAGCACTACTAGAAGTAGTGTGTATGGACTACGTTTGTGCTCAAAATGAGCGAGCGAGCGATACCAAAAAAAAATTTACACATGCCAGCGACAGCGAACTGGATTATGACAGAGAGACATTTCTAAGGACTTTCACGGTGGTAAACATTCTGGACAAATCACTGGATGATGATGATGGCTATGTAAAAAAGACACGAACGTCTAGACAAGTTAAATATGGATAAAAATTTACCGAGAGGCGCAGAAAAGGAAAACAACAATATACAGGAATTAAACATAAAATGTGATAGACAATTTACAAATGGCAGCAATACAGGCTGCTGGTTATCTGGCTTATGACTGAGATAAATATCTACAGATTGCTGGTTATCTGGCTTATGCTTGAGATAAATATCTACAGATTTCTGGTTATCTGGCTTATGCTTGAGATAAATATCTACAGATTGCTGGTTATCTGGCTTATGACTGAGATAAATATCTACAGATTGCTATGGCGTTGAAGTTCTACATCGATCAGTAGGACTTACACGTTGACTTCTCGTTCAGAAAGCAAAGGCAAACTATACCAGAGCTCATCAACAGTATCGTGTCTCGGAAGCTAAAATATGGACTGTTTCAGTGACGAAGGATAATATATGCCAAATGTGTCATCGAATTTGGACAGAAGGACGATATATCGCCACACTAGGGTCACCGTGTTATTAGTTTTCTTTCGTGTTAAAAAGTTAGTTGCATGTCCTTTACATGACGTAGAAGTCAACTCCAGCATTTTTTGGCTGTTGTGATGGTTCCTGGGTTTACGCTAAGTACCTTGCTATTGCTTTCTGAATGACCGGCATTGTATAGAAACTAACTCAAGGCGGTCTGCTTCCAAATCGCCCACAGCTGTGTTTCAAACGCGGTATGCGGGATTACGAGCTGCGTCCATAATACCATCGGCACAGAACTAGTTTCTGTATCCTCCGGAATCTCAATGCTCAGTGAACGGCATTTGACCTCATAATACTTGTTCACTGGATTATGTGCCATGTTTGGTGCAAACCTTCGTTTTGTTTGGCACTGAATCAGTTAAAGGCCACAACTGCTTGGACACAACAGACATGGTTCCTGGTAAAAGAGGTTTGGGTCGACCAGGAAGCTTATAGACGACGGGCATTGCAGACATCTTAGGCATGTGGGTGCATGAGGCAGGAGAATGGCAAGAGATTCAGACACTTTTCGGCATTCTGTGAAAACAGCGACCTTCTACAAAGTACCTGCTAAATGATGACATTAATATGAGGAACATCCGATACAATGTTATGCCAGTGGATTTTCCAAACGTGAAGGAAGGAAAGCTTCAGAGATTAATTCCAAGATTTATTAATCACTAGCTGACCCGGCCCGGCTTCGCCCAGGCCCTGGAGGGGATCTATCTATCTATCAGTCTGTCTGTCTGCTTGTTTGTCTGTCTGTCTGTCTGGCTGACCCGGCCCGGCTTCACTCAGTCCCTGGTGGGGAGCATCTCATTTAATTCATATAAGTAGTCATATAAGCTCTCCCGTTCCCGACTATCTGTCTGTCTGTCTATCTGTCTGTCTGTCTGTCTGACCCGGCTTCACCCAGTCCCTGGTGGGGAGCATCTCATTTAATTCATATACGTAGTCATATAAGCTCTCCCGTTCCCGACTGTCTATCTGTCTGACCCGGCCCGGCTTCACCCAGTCCCTGGTGGGGAGCATGTCATTTAATTCATATAAGTAGTCAAATAAGCTTCCGTTCCCGACTATCTGTCTGTCTGTCTATGTATCTATCTGACCCGGCGTGGTTTCGCCCAGCTCCTAAAAGAATGTCCTTCCACACACCATTCATTATTTTTAATGAACACTGATTTTAATCACCGACATGACAGTTGATAATTTCTGTAAGCGGAAAAAGATGGGTTACAATGTTATGCATTATGCATTATTTTTATGCAAACTTTGAAAATGCCTTAAAGATTATATCATTATTTATTATAACTCATATGTCTGAAAATAACTATAGACAAAGAGTTTAACAATAGTGCAAGTAAGTCCAACAATATGACTATAAAGTATATAGAAATGTTATTAAAGTTATGCCCCTTGAAATAAGTTTTCTAGAGTGAAGTCCCCCTGCTATATAGAACTTATATAATGAAAAATGAAAAAGTAAATGTTATTAAATAAGTAGAAGATTTTACACTATGAAACTATTATAGTCGGTTGCACAGGAATGAAAGGTAGACGTGTAGAAAATTTCATCTCAATCGGATGTACCGTTATCGAATGCATCCAATACAAACAAACAAACAAAGCCACATACACTCTGTTTTATAGATATAGATTAATGTTGTGGAAATATAGAAGTCTTATGATTGTGGAAGCAGTAATGACTGTGAATATTTAATAATATTAACCCATAACAAGCCGGTCTCTCTGGCTGTGGGGTTACAATACTTTCTCCGTAATGCCGTTTGTCACGCAGAGTTTCGTTGCGGGAGCGAGCTGGGAGCGGTTCGTCCCCCGCTGGTGACTTGCGAGACACTGAGCCGGCCGCTCAGAAAGCAATGGCAAACTACTTAGCGTAATCTTGCCATGAACTCATCATACAGCTGAAAGATGCTGGTGTTGACAGCGAGGTCCTGTAAAGGATATGCTAAAAAAAAAAAAAAAAAAAAATCCATAACAGGATTAATGGATACCTACAGGCATAATACCGCTTAAACCTGTAATTTATGGCTTTCACCATTAGTAAATAATGATATCAATGTCTCAAAGGCAGAGAATATACAAGTATGTGGTGGGTGTTTACCACATCGTGTACTCGTATATAATTTATTTACCAGGCAACTCTACGGAGATTTCAACAATCCCTGCTGCATTCTTGGAATATTTTCAGAATTGGTTTCTGACGCCGTGTACAGAGGAGAGGGAAGAGTTGGAGGTAGAAAGAAGAAGAAGGAGAAGAAGAAGAAGAAGAAGAAGAAGAAGAAGAAGAAGAAGAAGAAGAAGAAGAAGAAGAAGAAGAAGAAGAAGAAGAAGAAGAAGAAGAAGAAGAAGAAGAAGAAGAAAAAGAAGAAGAAGAAGAAGATGAAGAAGAAGAAGAAGAAGAAGAAGAAGAAGAAGAAGAAGAAGAAGAAGAAGAAGAAGAAGAAGAAGAAGAAGAATTATACAGAGGTAGCAAGGGTTGTTACTCTATAAATGAATGCTGAGCATAATGAAGACGTCTTGAAAGAACAAACTACCAAAGAAAACTTCAAACTCGCTGTAGAACTAGACACTCTACATCGGTTAGCGACATCTTGAGAAAACAGAAAACTGGACTACGTAATGACATGCAACAAATAGAGAAGAAGAGATAACGTCATGACATGTAACAAATAGAGAAGAAGAGATAACGTCATGGCATGCAACAGATGGAGAAGAAGAGATAACGTCATGACATGCAACAAATAGAGAAGAAGAGATAACGGCATAACATGTAACAAATAGAGAAGAAGAGATAACGTCATGACATGTAATAAATAGAGAAGAAGAGATAACGTCATGACATGCAACAAATAGAGAAGAAGAGATAACGGCATAACATGCAACAAATAGAGAAGAAGAGATAACGGCATAACATGTAACAAATAGAGAAGAAGAGATAACGTCATGACATGTAATAAATAGAGAAGAAGAGATAACGTCATGACATGTAACAAATAGAGAAGAAGAGATAATGGCATAACATGCAACAAATAGAAAAGACGAGATAACGTCTTGACATGTAACAGGTGGAGAAGAAGAGATAACGTCATGACATGTAACAAATAGAGAAGAAGAGATAACGGCATAACATGCAACAAATAGAGAAGAAGAGATAACGTCATGACATGTAACAGGTGGAGAAGAAGAGATAACGTCATGGCATGCAACAGATGGAGAAGAATATATAACGTCATGGCATGCAACAGATGGAGAAGAAGAGATAACGTCATGACATGAAACAAATAGAGAAGAAGAGATAACGGCATAACATGTAACAAATAGAGAAGAAGAGATAACGTCATGGCATGCAACAAATAGAGAAGAAGAGATAACGGCATAACATGCAACAAATAGAGAAGAAGAGATAACGTCATGACATGCAACAAATAGAGAAGAAGAGATAACGGCATAACATGTAACAAATAGAGAAGAAGACATAACGTCATGGCATGCAACAGATGGAGAAGATATATAACGTTATGGCATGCAACAGATGGAGAAGAAGAGATAACGTCCTGACATGAAACAAATAGAGAAGAAGAGATAACGGCATAACATTTAACAAATAGAGAAGAAGAGATAACGTCATGGCATGCAACAAATAGAGAAGAAGAGATAACGGCATAACATGCAACAAATAGAGAAGAATAGATAACGTCATGACATGCAACAAATAGAGAAGAAGAGATAACGGCATAACATGCAACAAATAGAGAAGAAGAGATAACGGCATAACATGCAACAAATAGAGAAGAAGAGATAACGTCATGACATGCAACAAATAGAGAAGAAGAGATAACGTCATGACATGAAGCAAATAGAGAAGAAGAGATAACGTCATGACCTGCAACAAATAAAGAAGAAGAGATAACGTCATGACATGTAACAAATAGAGAAGAAGAGATAACATCATGACATGTAACAAATAGAGAAGAAGAGATAACGGCATAACATGCAACAAATAGAGAAGAAGAGATAACGTCATGACATGTAACAGGTGGAGAAGAAGAGATAACGTCATGACATGCAACAAATAGAGAAGAAGAGATAACGTCATAACATGCAACAAATAGAGAAGAAGAGATAACGGCATAACATGCAACAAATAGAGAAGAAGAGATAACGTCATGACATGCAACAAATAGAGAAGAAGAGATAACGGCATAACATGTAACAAATAGAGAAGAAGAGATAACGTCATGACATGCAACAGGTGGAGAAGAAGAGATAACGTCATGACATGCAACAGATGGAGGAGAAGAGATAACGTCATGACATGTAACAGATGGAGAAGAATAGATAACGTCATGACATGCAACAGATGGAGGAGAAGAGATAACGTCATGACATGCAACAGATGGAGAAGAATAGATAACGTCATGGCAATGCAACAGATGGAGGAGAATAGATAACGTCATGGCATGCAACAAATAGAGAAGAAGTAGATAACGGCATAACCTGCAACAAATAGAGAAGAAGAGATACGTCATGACATGCAACAAATAGAGAAGAGATAACGTCATGACATGCAACAGATGGAGGAGAAGAGATAAGTCATGACATGCAACAGATGGAGAAGAATAGATAACGTTCATGACATCAACAGATGGAGGAGAAGAGATATTGGCATAACATGCAACAGATGGAGAGATGGATACAACGTCATGACATGCAACAGATGGAGAAGAATTATATACGTCATGACATGCAACAGATGGAGGAGAAGAGATAACGTCATGACATGCAACAAATAGAGAAGAATAGATAACGTCATAGCATGCAACAAATAGAGAAGAAGAGATAACGTCATGGCATGCAACAAATAGAGAAGAAGAGATAACGTCATGACATGCAACAAATAGAGAAGAAGAGATAACGTCATGACATGCAACAATAGAGAAGAAGAGATAAACGTCATGCATGCAACAAATAGAGAAGAATAGATAACGGCATAAACCTGCAACAAATAGAGAAGAAGAGATAACGTCATGACATGCAACAAATAGAGAAGAGATAACGTCATGACATGCAACAGATGGAGGAGAAGAGATAACGTCATGACATGCAACAGATGGAGAAGAATAGATAACTTCATGGCATGCAAACAGATGGAGGAGAAGAGATATGGCATAACATGCAACAGATGGAGAAGATGATACAACGTCATGACATGCAACAGATGGAGAAGAATAAATAACGTCATGACATGCAACAGATGGAGGAGAAGAGATAACGTCATGACATGCAACAAATAGAGAAGAATAGATAACGGCATAACATGCAACAAATAGAGAAGAAGAGATAACGTCATGGCATGCAACAAATAGAGAAGAATAGATAACGGCATAACATGCAACAGATGAGGAGAAGAGATAACGTCATGACATGCAACAGATGGAGAAGAAAAGACAGAGAAAGATCTACAGAAAGGAATTGTGGACAGCCCAACCACCAGGCGTGGAGGATTGTTTGCCCAGGGAATTACTGTCAACACACGATAAAGAAAGTTCTAGGAGTCCCTGTGGACCTCCGGACCATAGCATTGACTATAAGATGCGACTTTTACAGGATCAAGGGACACGGGGGTGGAATGGTTAGAAGATTGCTTTGAAAATATTATGAGCGTGGTCGAACAAGGGTTTCGTCTGCTAAGAAAGGGAAACGCTGGTCGAATCTCCAGAGGCGGACAGTTAGAGCATTGATTGATTGATTGATTTAGGAACCGACAGCACAGCATTCGGGCATTCCCATAAGCGCTCCGTCCCCATCCTCAGAAGCCAGCGAAGAGTTCCAACCCCAATAGTACCAGTAGCAATCTGATTATATGTGCGTCTCGCCTTTCCTCTAAGCGTCGAGCATCGGCCAGATCCCCTCGTCACTCCACGCTGTCGCATTCTTGCCAGACCAGGCCAGTTAGAGCATTGCTTTGCTGAACCAGTGGCTTCTGCATCTTGTTTTGTTTCAGACGTATTGGTGTTATCTTTCCTCTGGAGTAACCTAGGCAATCCAAGAAAGAGATCCTACTGCATGGGCAACACATGGTCTCAACAATTCAGCAGTCCGGGCATTGTGCTCTGGAGAGGTTAACTCAATTTCTAGTCCCAGCCATGAGTTGTAGTTATTATGCCCCTTTTTGAAGCACAATGTGACAACCTATCGTCCGTCAAAATGGCAAAGTGCCAGTACAAACACCATATCATTCATACTGTCAACTGTGCTAGGTCAGTTCTCATTAGAAGCGGACGCCGAATCTTTAAGCCACTCCTCCCTCTTCTTCTGTTCTTTATCCCCATTTGAGCATAGGCACACGAGAAACTTACACAAGTTGCAGCTCTCTCTTTGTCCGCTCCACATGACTCACTCCTGTCTCTTTGTCTTCTCCACATGACTCACTCCTCTCTCTTTGTCCTCCCCACATGACTCACTCCTGTCTTCAATTCTCGTCTCTATGTGTTTCAGGTATCCCACTACTTCATAGTCCTTTGTGTTCCAGGAAAAGGGCTTTCTGTTATACCAGAGGTTACTCAACCGGTAGGGAATCCCCCCCCCCCCTAGGGGGAGTTTTAGGGTTTCCAAGGGGGAGGGAGAGGGGGGGGGGTGGGAATTAAGATTATTTCAAGATCGCGTTAATACAAGAATCGATTACTTGATAATGTTTTTTCCCTTCATACTTTACGGTTCTGTACTTCTCGCCCTTCTGAATTCATTTTATAACTTAATACACCCACAAATCATGTTTTATGTAAATGTCTAGACTTGTTCTAGTATGTATTATTAAATTTAGCTTCAATGTTTACATACACTGTGCTGAGGTGGAGGGAATGTATGGGGAGGAAATACGAAAAGGGGAGGGGGAATGACATTCTGAACATATGGTGACGGTGTGCATGGGCCAAAACAGGTTGAGACTACTGTGTTAAACTATTCTCAGGATTTCTCCGTGTGGGTCTCCCGTCCGGCGTCTTTTCCACGCCTCTTGATTCACAGGAATTTGCCTGGTTATATCCCTAAATTCCACATTAATGATTCCGTCATACATTTTTGCCCCCTTTTCATACTCCAGACACTACTTAATGAATGTTTTGTGATTTATAAGTAAACTGTTTCAGATGTTCTCATGTTTCTCTGATCTTAAAACTAGTACTGGTTTTAGCGTAAGGGTTGAATATTATATTCTGTCCGCCAAAAAGAGAAATAAATACATTCACCAACAAAGAACTTACGTGTTAACATCAGGTTTTAGAAACAACAAATAACACACGTGTTAACATCAGGTATTTAAACAACAAATAATTAAACGCGTTGACATTATATTTCAGAACAAACGGATAACTAACGTGCTAATATCAGGTTTCAGAACAACAGATAACTTACGTGTTTAACATCGGGTTTCAGCGTGGATAGCAAGTTGTACATTTGTAGTGGCAGCCAACATAGAAACAAACAGGCACACCACAATGATCATCATCTTCACAACCTGAAAGAAAACAAACATAACAGTGAACCATTATCACGTGCCATCTTTGTATTGAATCTCTGTCTAGTACTTGCCTATGCTTTTTGTCATGCTTCTTTATATCACTCTCAAATACCGTCCTTTGTATTGAAGGTCGGCTGCAGTGCATCACCCTCTGCCCTGACTGTTTTTATTTATTTCGACCGCTGACTGTGAACACAAACGTAGCACGAACTGCGCAACTCTTCCTCACTTTAATCCAATTCATCGCGCAAGTCATTCTTCATCCAACTTCGCTCCAAACTTTCATCCCCACTGGATGAAATGGATGTCATCATCATTCTTGATGCCAGCCCGAGCTGCTTGTTTTCTTATAGTGATTCTGTTTGTCTCTTAGTCGTGAAAATAACATAACCAAATTTCAAAAGCCTCAATGTTAATTCTATATGGCTTAATCACTGAACATGTTTCTGTACCACACAATCATGACGAGCAAATGTAAAATACAATGAAGATAACGAAACAGGTTAAAGGACATAACAAAACAGGCCTGTTATAGACACCACGGCGATTTAGGACATAGACAGTTAATGATCTATTAGGATAGAAAACATGTAAATGAACTACTATGATAGAAAACATGTAAACGAACAACTAAGATAGAAATATCTAAATGAAAACTAGATTGTAACATGTAAATGAACTACTAGGATAGAAACATGTAATGAACTATTAGATAGAAATATGTTAAATGAACTACAATGATAGATACGTGTAAATGAAATACTAGGGTAGAAACATGAAATGAACTACTTGGATAGAAACACATAAATTATCTTCTAGGATAGAAACATGTAAATGATCTTTTAGGATAGAAACAAGTAAATAGACAAGTAAGACAGAAACAATTGAATTGGCTGTTAAGAGGAAACATGCAAATGAACAACTAGGACACAGACAGTTACATGAACAATTAGGCCAGACACATGTAAATGAACATCTGCATCACAGACAGTTAAATAGACTACTAGGACATAAACATGTAAAAGAGTGGCGAAGTGGTCAAGCTGTTTGACTCGTGCTCGAAGGTTGTGGGTTCGATTCCGGGCCGAACCCTTCGGTTTACGAGTTAAATGTTTCGGAGACTCCTGTGGGTCGTCGCTAAAAGCTACGGAGTTAGTGCTTTGTGTGACGCTTTCCGCGCTGCGGAAAGAGACTGAGCCATATGGGATAAAACCCGGTGCGATGAAGTCTACCTTGTCGACTTTTAAGCGACTTTTTTTTTTACTATAAGAGAATGACTAAGAGCTTATATATGACTGAATGAGTCCTTGTATATGTCACATCCGAAAAACCAGATCAACGTATAGCGAGTTGCTTGGTACACGAGTCAAAGACTGTAACACACAGTGTGATCATTTATTTATAATTCAAGTCACATGCCCACGGCAAAAACAACATCAACAATAGTTACTCACTGAAGAGAACAGTAAATACAGAAACATTACGTAAATCAGACCAGACCTAATACAATTTAGTCAGCAAATAATGTCAAACGCAATTTAGTAAACAGATAAGGTCTAACAACATTTATCCGTTGAGTGAATCTGCCTCTCTTAACCTGAACCTCATTTCTATCTTGATTCCCTCCCAAATTGTCTTTCACATCACGAGTTCCCTTAGGCCGTTGTTGATCGACTTCGTTTTTTAAATTTAAAACCAACCATGCTGTCTTGCATAAACAACTTTCCAAATAGGAATAAATTAATTTCACAATGTGAATTAGGATGGTAAAAAGTAGTTTCATAACAGCTCCTGCCTTTTTGGATGTGAAATTTTCAGGCCTTCACATATTCTAGGCCACCTCACATACTGTAGGCTGGCTAGGTCCTTCCTCACCTCCTTTCCTTTTGAGGCAATCCCCAGATAATTCTGAAAATGTATCATTGTATTTAGGTCAGGTCGGCTCCACAGCCGTACAGGTTAAAACAATAATTCTGCCTTTGCTGGGGGTTGATCCCTGACTCCCGGAAAGGTAAACCGGTCAACAAATGCCTGAAGAAGTCGGATGTGTCGGCCGAGAGGTGCAAATATCGCTGATCTGCTATAAACAGGCATAATGCAATTACGTCTAAAACAACATTTTAGACGAAAGAAGAAGAAGAAGAAGAAGAAGAAGAAGAAGAAGAAGAAGAAGAGAAGAAGAAGAAGAAGAAGAAGCAGAAGAATAAGAAGAAGAAGAATCAGAAGATTAGGAAGAAGAAGAAGAAGAAGAAGAAGAAGAAGAAGAAGAAGAAGAAGAAGAAGAAGAGAGAAGAAGAAGAAGAAGAAGAAGAAGAAGAAGAAGAAGAAGAAGAAGAAGAAGAAGAAGAAGAAGAAGCAGCAGAGAAGAAGAAGAAGCAGAAGAATAAGAAGAAGAAGAATCAGAAGAATAGGAAGAAGAAGAAGAAGAAGAAGAAGAAGAAGCAGAAGAAGAAGAAGAAGCAGAAGAATAAGAAAGAAGAAGAATCAGAAGAATAGGAAGAAGAAGAAGAAGAAGAAGAAGAAGAAGAAGAAGAAGAAGAAGAAGAAGAAGAAGAAGAAGAAGAAGAAGAAGAAGAAGAAGAAGAAGAAGAAGAAGAAGAAGAAGAAGAAGAAGAAGCAGAATAATAATAATAATAATAATAATACTAATAATACTAATAATAAGAAGAAGAAGCAAGAAGAAGAAAGAAGATCCCTGACCAATGTGTTGCTGGCAGCGCACCAACCCCTATACGTCACCTTGGCTACTTCCATTATAAGACAACGGTATAACTACTTGTATTGCAGTGGTTTATGAAGTCCTTTACAATACAGTGGTTCTGAGTTCAGTAGCCAGCAGGATCGATTGTTCCCCAACAAGTTCCATTCTATGATACTGGGTCATTGTATGTGCTGCTGGGCGCAGGTGTGTATGTATGTCTGTGTGTTTACACATGTGTGTATTATGTGTATTTACATATGTGCGTATGTATGTGTGTGTGTATTTACACATTGTGTATGTACGTGAATGTGTGTATTTAAACACGTGTGTGTGTGTGTGTGTGTATATATTAACACACGTGTGTAAGTATGTATGTGTGTATTTACACATGTATATATTATATATTCCTAAGGCTTGTTATTTCCCAATGCCACAGATCCCAGTTAGAGAAGTAAATAACAGGGAGAAAGCAGACTGGTCAAACTTAACGATGGAATGGCCTAATATATATATATATGAAGCCTGCCATTTACTTCCCGTGAGACTGTACCAAAGACGCAATAAAATTGTGTTAATACGCTTCCTACCCACCGGTGGTCGGGGGTTCAATTCTCAGCAATGGTAGTAGTTTTATTTCTACAAGCATAGGTCGATTCTGAGTTATCAAAATAGACCCTGAATAATTTTAATAACTATCAGGAAAATAAATTCCGCGTAAGAGAACCGGCCATCTTGGTTCATTCGGCAGTGACTTGCATACGTGAAGTTTTTTCACTTTACTTACAAATGGCATCGAATATCACTTGTAGGGGAAAACTCGTGGGGTCATTAAAGTAGCATGATAGGTAATAATAAAAAACAAGTTAGTTGCATATTCTTTTACAGGACGTCGCAGTCAATCCCAGCATTTATATGCTGTTGTAATCTGTAGTTTGCCATTGCATGATACGTAATACGAGAAATAAATTAGTACTCAATAGTAGGTGAGTAAATCAAAAATAACGCGAGAAGTAGAATCTGTAAGCTACACTAGAACACAATAACAGGTGTAAAGAGGACGGTGCGGCTAGAGCCTTTGACAGTACAAACACAACAAACATACAATGATGCAACCACATGGAAACAATCGACATGGAAATATACATAAATGTTATTCTACTGTCGAGAGGAGCTGTCTTGTTATAGACTCGACATTCGCATAAGCAGATGAAAGACGTAGAACGAACGAACGAACGAAAATCTTTATTTTTAAGAGGTTAAGAATTTGGCACGCAGGCTCGTCTGACAGGCCCGTAGAGATTAGATGACGACATAAGTAGATGAAAGAAGTAGAGACTAGAGGACGACATCAGCAGATGAAAGAAGTAGAGTTAGAGGACGGCATAAGTAGATGAAAGAAGTAGAGATTTAGGACAGCATAAATAATGAAAGCTATAACGATCATACCAGGGTTCGAACTCTCGGTCCGCCAAATAATGCCAAAAGTTCGCCTATGGAATTCTCTGCATCTCCATCAGGACCCCATGAAATGTTACATTTTTCTGCCTCCCCTGGGCCATCATAAACTTGAATGGAGCGAACCACGTCACTAGAGAACTCGCATTCAACAACCTCGTCGTGACGTCACTGGATTGTATGGAAAGCCGTGTGTAAATCATTATAAAAAATCATTAGCCCACCTTATCAGAAAACTGGCCGCTTTGTGTGAAGTTATGAATGAGAAACTATCACAAGAGAAGGTCGGACGACAGAGAGGTACATAATCATGAAAACAGCTGATGCGAAAGTGAAAGACAGAGATGATGTTGGATAATTATACTGGCTTGTTATTTTTACAACGAACGTACGGTGTACCTCGTGGGACACAAACGACATTATCATGCGAGACAGAGGATGCTGACAGTATACCTCGAGTGGAAAGAGCTCTAACGTAATGTCGATTTATGTTAATTGATTCAGTGCCAAGCAAAAAATAGGGTTGTATAAAAACATTGTACACAATCAAATAAACAAGTATTACATTGTACATTTTCTTTCAATGAGCATCTAAACAGCGGAAGATTAACGAAACAAAACAAATAACATGATAACCCTAGTATGCCGTATATCGCCCCTCTGTACAAATGGGAGGTCACATCTGACGATATATTATCCTTAGGCACTGAATCGGTGAAAAGACTTCACGGAAGAAAGCACACTTTCATAAACGTACGGTTGTGTCCATATAAAGCAACATTTCACAAGATGAAGGATATTTTCTGCAATTTACCGTTAACAATCTAGGTAAGGAGAAGAGTCCTTACCAACTATATAGAGTTAATCATGATGTACGGAAGCGAATGATGGACAGTCAGCAGATAAGTGAGAAATTATGTGGAAGCTGCGGAGGTAGTATGTTATAGAGGAATGATTATAACACCATGGGCGGATAGAAAAAAGCAATGAGGATATCTTGAAAGAGGCTAACTCACAAAGAGAACTGGTTGCCCGCCTCAGAAGAGGACTGTTCGCATTCTTTGGGCATGCCATGAGAACGAGTATGTCGTCATAACAGGAAAATTGGAGGGGGGGGGGGCGGAAGCAGGAGGAGACCAGGAGAGAAGATGTTGGCTAGTTAGACATTATGGAATGGAGAAATATCGGTATAAAAAATGACAGCACATGAGATTGAAGGTTGGTGACAGACATGATCTCCAACGATTATCAACTATAAGAAGAAGAAGATGCAGAAGAAGAAGAAGAAGAAGAAGAAGAAGAAGAAGAAGAAGAAGAAGAAGAAGAAGAAGAAGAAGAAGAAGAAGAAGAAGAAGAAGACGTAGAAGAAGAAGAAGAAAAAGAAGAAGACACATTGCATTGTAGTCGCACTTCTATACATATGTAAGATTATTTGCAGCAGCAATGTAATAAAGAAAGTCATCATGTATGTTCGGGAGTCTTCGTGGCCAAGTGGTCAAGCCGTTTGACTCAGGCTACGAAGGTTGTGGGTTCGATTCCGGGCCGCGTCCTTCGGTCCACGAGTGAAATTTTTCGGAGAGTCCTGTGGGTCGTCGCTAGAGCTACGGAGTTCGTGCTTTGTGCGATGCTTTCCGCGCTGGAGAAAGAGACCGGGCCATATGGGATAAAACCCGGTGCAATGAAGTCGACCCTGTCGACTTTTAAGCGACTTTTAAGCTTTAAGTCATTATGTTAAACAAGATTTAACAACACAATCTACGCCTGCCAGATCACTGTAGACCAGTGGCCAGAAAACTTGCCCGCCGACATTCGACCAGTCTAACCAGTGTTTCGCAACCTTTTTTGTGCCATGCCCCACTTAAGCCTTTCTAAAATTCATATTGCCCCCCTCCCCCGCCCCACGCCCCCTCCCCCTCAACATATACATTATTTTTAATATTCAAAAATTGAAATGTTCACTAAAGAAACTTGAATGATAGGTTTTAGGAAGAAATCACTAGGTAATTATTGAGCAAACACAGTAAGTAAATTTTCAAAACATATAATGGAGAACTGAAATTCATGTACAAAATAATTTTAATGAAAGATTTTTCTATATTATTTTAAATAACGAAGACACAAACAATAGATTGCACGATTTATTGCCTGGCATATTTCGCTGCATCTCGTCAGGTACATACTGCAGAACTCACACAACTTACGTGAAATTAACTAGATAAATCCTTCAAGTTGAAATATACACAATTTCGCACAGTAATGTCGATTGTCTACCACGGTAATTTTAAGCTGACTAACATGTCTTTCTGTTTACACAATTCTGGCTTGCGTTGATAGATCATAATTGCTTCTGCAAATTTTAACAAGCGAGTATTCTGTGTTCTAAACAACACGTGAAATGCAGTCTCTCTGGACACAACATGGCGACTGGCGACAATGTGCCTGCCGATTGAAGACGCCGGGAGCTTCCGGTGTGTCGGCTCCTCGTGGCTATCATCTCCTGTGTGTTGTATCTTGTTGACCCATTGAGGTATGTGTTCTGACACCCGTTTGTTAAGCTGTCTCTCCGTTCGGCCAATGTAAACGGCCTGGCATCTACATGTGAATTGGTAAATACAATTGTTTGTGGCGTACAGAGGAACAGGCTCTTTGACTGTTGGTGTAGGAATGGGTACGGTTTTACATCTAATGACTGGAGTTGCCACACAGAATGTTCGACCTACTGCTGTAGTAAGCCGGTCTTGTAGACGTTGCATAGAGAACTCGCATTCAACAACCTCGTCGTGACGTCACTGGATTGTATGGAAAGCCGTGTGTAAATCATTATAAAAAATCATTAGCCCACCTTATCAGAACGGGTGGCTGAAGGCCAAACTGGTAGATTTAGAACACCAGTATCGCACAACACCCTCTAAACAGACGTGTCCGCTGACCAACGAACACCTTACTGCCTTAAAAGCGTTAAAGGCTAACAAAACCCTCGTCATACTGAAACCTGACAAAGGGAGCGGTACAGTACTGATGGACATGTCAGATTACCAGAGAAAAATGGATGTAATATTGTCAGACGAATCCAAATTCAGGATAGATCAAAAAGTAAACAAGTCGGAGGACCTGGATGCTATAATGAGGAAAGAGATCCAGTCACTTGTGAATGCGGGACTCATCAGTGAGGCCACTGCAAAAACGCTCACACCACGTGGCTCGCACACGCCTCAGATGTACGGTCTACCCAAACTTCACAAGCCCGGCATCCCGCTAAGACCTATCCTGTCCATGGTTAACTCTGCACAACACCGAATGGCGAGATGGTTAGCCGAAATGTTAAAGCCAGTACGACAGTCCTTCGATCCAAAAATACTCAGAGATACATTCCAACTGGTGGAATTATTGGATACTATGGACATAAGTAACAAACACATGGCATCCATGGATATAGCCTCCCTATTCACTAACGTTCCATTAGAGGAGACAGTGAAAATAATAAGGGAACGCATTGAAGACAAACAACTAAAATTAGGCATACCAACACCTATTCTGGAGAGGCTACTACTACTATGTACCGCCAACATCCAATTCAATTTTCAAACTAAGTCATACCGCCAAATTGACGGAGTGGCCATGGGGAGTCCTCTTGGTCCTATTCTAGCGGACATCTTCATGGCACACTTAGAAGAAAAGAGATCCTCAGACATCGAACAACTTGGCCTTTTACCGGCGTTATGTGGACGATATACTAATTATCACCACAGACGAGCTACAAGCAACATCGTTTCAGGCCACAATGAACAAGACGCATAAAAACATCTCTCTATCTATGGAACACGAACACAACGAAGCGTTACCGTTCCTAGATATTCTAATGAGACGTAGAGCAGACGGCACAATTCAAAGATCGGTGTATCGCAAAGAAACATGGACTGGCCAATACCTAAATTTTCAGAGCTTCACACCTGTCCAGTACAAACGGGGCTTAGTACGGACCTTGTTTGACCGTGCTAGAAAGATATGCACCCAGGACACACTGACAGAGGAATTTGAAACTCTGAAGAATGTCTTAAACCTGAATGGGTACTCCACAGGATTTATAAAGCGCCATTGCCAACAGCCCAAACCCAAAGCAGACGTAACTACAGTCCCTAAACTCAAGGTATTCATCCAGCTAACCTTTCGAGGGGATGACGTAATGCAACGTCTACAAGACCGGCTTACTACAGCAGTAGGTCGAACATTCTGTGCGGCAACTCCAGTCATTAGATGTAAAACCGTACCCATTCCTACACCAACAGTCAAAGAGCCTGTTCCTCTGTACGCCACAAACAATTGTATTTACCAATTCACATGTAGATGCCAGGCCGTTTACATTGGCCGAACGGAGAGACAGCTTAACAAACGGGTGTCAGAACACATACCTCAATGGGTCAACAAGATACAACACACAGGAGATGATAGCCACGAGGAGCCGACACACCGGAAGCTCCCGGCGTCTTCAATCGGCAGGCACATTGTCGCCAGTCGCCATGTTGTGTCCAGAGAGACTGCATTTCGCGTGTTGTTTAGAACACAGAATACTCGCTTGTTAAAATTTGCAGAAGCAATTATGATCTATCAACGCAAGCCAGAATTGTGTAAACAGAAAGACATGTTAGTCAGCTTAAAATTACCGTGGTAGACAATCGACATTACTGTGCGAAATTGTGTATATTTCAACTTGAAGGATTTATCTAGTTAATTTCACGTAAGTTGTGTGAGTTCTGCAGTATGTACCTGACGAGATGCAGCGAAATATGCCAGGCAATAAATCGTGCAATCTATTGTTTGTGTCTTCGTTATATTATTTTAATTATTAGTGATTATTTATTACTAGCTGACCCGGCCCGGCTTCGCCCAGTCCTTGGTGGGGAGCATCTCATTTAATTCATATAAGTAGTCATATAAGTTCCCGTTCCCGTTACCGACTGTCTGTCTGTCTGTCTGTCTGTCTGTCTGTCTGTCTGTCTGTCTGTCTGTCTGTCTGTCTGACCCGGCCCGGCATTGCCCAGCTCCTGGTGTGGAGCATCTCATTTAATTCATATAAGTAGTCATATAAGCTCACGTTCCCGTTCCCGACTATCTATCTGTCTGTCTGTCTGTCTGTCTGTCTGTCTGTCTGTCTGTCTGTCTGTCTGTCTGTCTGTCTGTCTGTCAGTCTGTCTATCTGTCTGATCCGGCCCGGCTTCGCCCAGCCCCTGATGGGGAGCATCTCATTTAATTCATATGAGTAGTCATATAAGTTCCCGTTCCCGACTGACTGTCTGTCTGTCTGTCTGTCTGTCTGTCTGTCTGTCTGTCTGTCTGTCTGTCTGTCTGTCTGTCTGTCTGTCTGTCTAATCATTTATTGGTTGCAGTTAGAACAACCTTAGATAAACGAAGACCAACTTGGTAATATATTAACTTGGGTAAATGGAGCAGCGGCAGCAGCAGCAGAAGAAGAAGAAAAAGGAGGAGTAGGAGCTGGGAGGAGGAAGAGGGAGGAGGAGGGAGGAGGAGGAGAAAGAGAGAAGAGGAGGATGGAGGAGGGAGAGGGAGGAGGGGGAGGAGAAGAGGAAGAGGGTAGGAGGTGGAGGAGGGGAGAGGAGGAGGAGGAGGAGGAATATAACGCATATGCCTGTAGATTTAATAATGGCTGAGGTTGTTCCATGTCTTCTTAGAGTTGGCGACAGTGTAAAGAAATATAAAATCTTCAAACTTTCATACTAAAAAAATATGACAGTGGGCTGCGCTGGAATGAAAGGAAGACGTGTAAAAAATTTCATCTCAATGGGATGGGCCGTTCGCGAGCGCATTAGGGACATATAGACAGACAGACAGACGGACGGAGATCGCCTTTTATATATAAGATATACCCATCCATGTTGGGTTTTCCTCTTGTCCGCTTACTCGTTAGGCCTCCCTCCATATACATCTTTTCCAGACTCTACACGCCCAAAGTATTTCATTTCCCTCACTTTCGTTTGTCTTAATAACCACATTTCTTTGACAATGAATCCCTGTTGAACGGTTCAGTGTGTTCTCTATTTCGCCCATGCAGGAGGAGGAGAGGGAGGAGGAGGGAGGAGGAGGAGAGAGTAGGAGGAGGGAGGAGGCGGAGGGAGAAGGAAGAGGGAGGAGGAAGAGGGAGAAGGAGGAGGGAGAAGGAGGAGAAGGAGGGGAGGAGGAGGAGGGAAGAGGAGGAGGGGAGGAGGAGGAGGGAGGAGGAGGAATGTGAAGGGAGGAGGAGGGAGGAGGTAGAGGGAGGAGGAGGAGGAGGGAGGCGGAGAGAGGAGGAGGGAGGAGGAGGAAGAGGGAGGAGGAGGAATGTGAAGGGAGGAGGGGGGAGGAGGTAGAGGGAGGAGGAGGAGGAGGAGGAGGGATTAGGAGGAGGAGGGAGGAGTAGGGTGGAGGAGGAGGCGAGGAGGAGGGAGGAGGAAGAGGGAGGAGGAGGGAGAAGGAGGGAGGAGGAGAACGCAGGAGGAGAAGGGAGCAGGAGGAGGATAGGGAGGAGGAGGGAGAGGGAGGAGGAGGGAGGAGGAGGAGAGAGTAGGAGGAGGGAGGAGGCGGAGGGAGAAGGAAGAGGGAGGAGGCGGAGGGAGAAGGAGGAGGGAGAAGGAGGAGAAGGAAGAGGGAGGAGGAAGAGGGAGAAGGAGGAGGGAGAAGGAGGAGAAGGAGGGGGAGGAGGAGGAGGGAAGAGGAGGAGGGGAGGAGGAGGAGGGAGGAGGAGGAATGTGAAGGGAGGAGGAGGGAGGAGGTAGAGGGAAGAGGAGGAGGAGGGAGGCGGAGAGAGGAGGAGGGAGGAGGAGGAAGAGGGAGGAGGAGGAATGTGAAGGGAGGAGGGGGGAGGAGGTAGAGGGAGGAGGAGGGAGGAGGAGGAGGTAGAGGGAGGAGGAGGGAGGAGGAGGAGGAGGAGGAGGAGGGAGGAGGCGGAGAGGGAGGAGGAGGAAGGAGGAGGGGGAGGAGGGAGGAGGAGGGAGGAAGAAGGAGGAGGAGGGAGGAGGAGTGATGAGGAGGAGGGAGGAGGAGGAGGGAGGAGGAGGAGGAGGAGGAGGAAGAGGGAGGAGGAGGAATGTGAAGGGAGGAGGAGGGAGGAGGTAGAATGAGGAGGAGGAGGGAGGAGGAGGAGTGAGGAGGAGGAGAGGGAGGAGGAGGAAGGAGGAGGGGAGGAGGGAGGAGGAGGAGGGAGGAAGAAGGAGGAGGAGGGATGAGGAGGAGGAGGGAGGAGGAGGAAGAGGGAGGAGGAGGAATGTGAAGGGAGGAGGAGGTAGAGGGAGGAGGAGGAGGGAGGAGGAGAAGGGAGGAGGAGGGATGAGGAGGAGGGAGGAGGAGGGATGAGGAGGAGGGAGGGGGAGGAATGTGAAGGGAGGAGGAGGGAGGAGGTAGAGGGAGGAGGAGGAGGGAGGAGGAGGAGTGAGGAGGAGGAGAGGGAGGAGGAGGAAGGAGGAGGGAGGAGGAGGAGGGAGAAGAAGGAAGGAGGAGGAGGAAGGAGGGAGAGGAAGGAGGGAGAATGAGGAGGGGAGGAAGGAAAGAGAGGTGGAAGGGGAGGAGGAGGGAGGAGGAAAGAGGTAGGGGGAGGAGGAGGTAGAGGGAGGAGGAGGAGGAAGGAAAGGGAGGAGGAAGAGGAGGAGAAGGGAGGAGGAGGGTGGAGGGAGGAGGAGGAGGGAGGAGGTAGGAGGAGGAAGAGGGAAGAGGGAGAAGAAGGGAGAAGGAGGAGGGAGGATGATGAGGGAGAAGGAGGCAGGAGGAGGAGGAGGGAGGCAGGAGGAGGAGGGATGAGGAGGGAGAGGGAGGAGGAGGGAAGATGAGGGAGGAGGGGGGAGGAGGCGGAGGGAGTAGGAGGGAGGAGGATGGAGGAGAAGGGGAGAGGAAGAGGGAGAAGGAAGAGGGAGAAGGAGGAGGTAGGAGGGAGAGGGATGAGAGGGAGGAGGAAGAGGAGAAGGGTGGAGGGAGGAGGTAGAGGGAGGAGAAGAGAGGGGGAGAGAGTTCGCCATTCCGAATTCATACTCGTCTAGTTCTTCCCTTCTACACGACTGTAGATAACTTCCTTACACATAAAAAGATGAATTGTTATTGATATTGCCGTGGCATGGAGGAATATCAGCAGCAGAGTTGATTAAAAAAACAAAGACTGAGATCTACAGAGAGCCATGAACGCCTACGCCAGCCGGCACGGCACTTGATGATGATGATTGCCGTGTGACGATTCTGTGTAGTCACGTCATTTTCTTCCCTTTCCCTAGCGTTTTGGTTCGGGGATTCTTTCATCATCATCATCATATATTTACGTACGTATTTTGGGAGGGGGAGGAGGGAGGAGGAGGAAGAAGAAAAAAAACTATGACAGTTGACAGCTCTGGAATGAAAGGAAGGCGTGTAGAAAATTTCATCTCAATCGGATGGGCCGTTCGTGAACAAATAAAGGACATACATATTTACATACATACATATATACATACACATATACATACACTTTGTTTTATAGATATAGATTTAAATTTAGTGAGATCCTTGCGCTTGATGCTTGCTGCAAAGAGATCTTATGTCAGGTTCCAATTTAGTTAACTTCAGTCTCAAGTCTCCCCGTTTTGTTATATTCAGCCGATTTCTTCCATTTTCGAATTGCCCCCCTTAACAGTCGAATTGCCCCCTTGTGGGGCGTGGGCCCCACGTTGGGAAACACTGAGTCTAACCCTCGTATTCACAGAAGGCAGTTTCAGGCCAGATAATTGACTTTATTACATTTCTATTCCATACCGTTAACGTTAACACCTTCGCATTCACACAAACCAGTCTTCGTTAACACATTATACTAATATAGGGTGTATTTTTAATGACTGTGCTGTGCTTGAAAATATTGCCGGTCCCAGTTTTGTATTCACCCTCTGTAAAGTTCATGCAACATAATAAGTAAATACAAAACTTGGACCGGCAATATTTTCAAACACTGCAAAGTCATTATAAATACACCCTGTATAACCTACGTGTTGACACCAGCTAGTTAGTTAGTTAATTGACAGATAATTCTCATTGCACATCGAACGATAGCAAAGATTAGTTTCATTTCCGTACTAGGACATGCGAGTGTACAATGAAATGAGCAGGCTGGCAGGCTTGCAGGTGAGGCTACGGTGGAGGGCTGAAGAGCCATGGACCAGGCTGCCATACTAAATGCTCTACGAGAAGTAAGTCGTTTGCGAGAACTAGGTGATGACTGAATCTACAACCATGGTCAGAACAGCAAGTTAAAAGAGGTGTGGCCAAAAAAAACACACTATGCAGGAAGCCAAAGAAGACAGCAAGAGATGGAGTGGAAGGTAACGCTACAGATGTGTTGACAGCAGCAAGAGATGGAGTGGAAGATAACGTTACAGATGTGTGGACAACAGCAAGAGATGGAGTGGAAGATAACGTTACAGATGTGTGGACAACAGCAAGAGATGGAGTGGAAGATAACGTTACAGATGTGTTGACAGCAGCAAGAGATGGAGTGGAAGATAACGTTACAGATGTGTGGACAACAGCAAGAGATGGAGTGGAAGATAACGTTACAGATGTGTGGACAACAGCAAGAGATGGAGTGGAAGATAACGTTACAGATGTGTTGACAGCAGCAAGAGATGGAGTGGAAGAAGCTTACATGAGTACACCATGAAGGCGCAGGACAGACGACGTGGAGATTCCATTACAGTTGACCTTCAGGGCGAAGATATTTGGTTTCCGTTCGTACGCTTTGAAGTCGAGTGTAGTCCACTAGCTTGCAACTAGTGGTGTGTGCACTGATTTTTGCTTTCGGGTTAGCTGTCCCTATAACCAGGTTCCCTGCCATCAGGCGAATCCTATCCGACTTCTAAGGTACTTGTAATTTACGTCTTCGCGTCAAGGACGAGGGGAAGTCAAGGACGAAGGGACATTTAAGTGCAAACTGACCGCCGTGTGCAATGAACCCATTTCGCCGAGATCACTAGAGAAAGTTTAAAGGCGTTGGACATATTAGCCAAGCCGACCTCCTCATGCAGAGATAACGCTTCATTGAGTGATAGGTCGAAATATAGACAATAAAGATATCTATACGTATATAAAGTGTCCACAACAGAATAATTATTACCATAAGAGTATAGAACGAATGTGTTTCTTTGAGACCAAGAATGAGGATGACCATTCATTTCATCCAGTGGCGTTGAACGTATGGAGCCGTGGGTTCTAAGATGGCTGATAAGGCCTATTTTGGCTCGAAATGTTCTTTGACAATGTAGACAAAGAATGCTTGACGTATCTGGAGGAGGATTTCCTGCAGTGGTTTTTCTGTTCTGTCATTTCTTCACAGATCTTGCAGTCCTGGTTGCCTCACACATGACTGCACCCTTGAGTAATGATGCACGCCACGAATTTCTGTCTCTGGCTGCAGTCTCCCAGGTGTCATGATGAATTCCAAAAGCATTCAGAGAGATTTTCAGAGTGTCTTTAAAGCGTTTCCTCTGGCCACCTTGGGAGCGTTTACCACAACGCAGTTCGCTGTAAAAAAAAATCGTTTAGGGAGCCTGTGATCTGGCATGCGAGTCAAGTGACCAGCCCAACGAATCTGATTCTTCATCAGTAGAGTGTGGATACTGGACATCGACTCTCTTTCTAGGACTTCAGTGTCTGGGATCTTGTCTTGCCATTTAATCTTCAGTAGCTTCCTTAGGCAGACTGTGTGGAAGTGGTTTAATTTCCTAGCGTGTCGCTGATAAACAGTCCAGGTTTCACAAGCATATGTCATATAGCAGTGTGGATAGTACAACTGCTTTGTAGACTTTTAGCTTTGTTTGCAGGCTTATTCCAGTTCTGTCCCATACATTCTTGTACAGTCTGCCAAAGGCCACACTGGCCTTGGAGATTCTTGCATTCACTTCGTCATCAATTGTGGCAGCTTGTTACATAGTGCTGCCAAGATAGGTGAATTTGTCCACAACACTTAGTCTATGACCATTCACTTTGATATTCGGCACAGTGTGATTATTCCCTGGAGCTGGCTGGTACATAACTACAGTCTTCTCCAAGTTGATATTGGACCAAGCTGATAACAATCACATCACAGCCTACGTCCAATGAGAATTAAGGAGAAAGATGAAGGAGAAATATGTATCTCTAAATCCTTGACTGTTCTTAACTCTGAAATTACTACTTGACATTTTGTGTGGTTTTATTTATATTAAAAAATCTTTTCATTAGTCCTGCTTGTGCTATACCTAAACACATTTTATTAGGACCAACAGATCGTGTTTGGATAGTGTAACTTATTTAATACAATCCCTTTAACATTCTATTTTACTATTATTATGTTTTAGATTTCTTGTTCAACTTCATCGGAGCGATCGTGTAACGATTCGGAATTTACGCTGAGCATGGTATAAACCTTAGGACAATGCAAAGAATACCATGGACAGGCAGAAAAACCAGTGACCAAGTCCTACAGGAAACAAATGAAACCTGTAAAATGATTAGAGAAATTAGACGTAGACAGTCAAATTTGTTTGGCCACTTATGAGAAGAAATAAATTGGAGAACTTGATGACAACTGGCAAGATCGAGGGGACTCGACCTTTTGGCTCAGATCAAAGTGTAGTATCTGCGCTGAACTTGCCAGGGGCCGGGATGATCATCCGATACACAGGGACGTGGGGACCTAATGGGGTGGCTCTGGCCCCTCTGGGAACCGCGAGCCCTTCTTAAAAAGTAAAAAAAAAATAAATAAAAAAACAAAGATCGAGGGGAACAGAACAAAGGGAAGGCAGAGAGGTAAATACCTGGATGGCTTGGTCACGTGGTATGGTCGAGACAAGAACACTGAGCTGATCCACAACTGGTTATCGTGTGAGATGGCGAAACATGACCGCCCATGCCATTCGGCTTGACACATTTAGAATGAATGGTATAAACACTGTAGGACCAGGTATCGAAGCTGGTGCACGCTGTTCGCTAAGGAGATGAAGACTGATCACCTATTTCCCCGTGCACCCATGCCTATAAAATGTAATGGTCTTAATGTTTCACGTGCATACAGGAGGTTCCTACTACGGCACTCGTGTATTATTCAACTTCACCTTGTAGTTTCTGTTTAAACATCGAGGATGTCATCGGCGAAGAAAGGAATGTAGGATGATGAAAAAGAGGAACACGGCCAGGCACGCATCAGCGGAAATTATCTTACACGCAAAGGAACTAGAACAATTTATACCGCACTATGAACCACCACCACTATAACAATAGCCACTAAGGCTGGTTGAACGAGGTGGAAAGTTTCTTTTTTTTTCCCCCTGCACATTGGGATCGGAATCGGAATTCTGTTCGACTGGCCCGACGACGTTGTAAAGAATGTACGTGTGTCTGTGATTGTTGTATCTTCGCAAGATCTACCACACTTAACTATTTCACTCGATACCTAAATCTTCCAATTTGCCGGCTACCCTCCCCGGCTACTGGTGGTGGTTGGCCACATATTTTAAGAACCGGTGATTTAGTGACAGTCCCCTCTATGTATCATGGGAACGAATAAGATACCCGGGCATAGACGGACATAATCGTCTTTGGATGTACGCCGAGGGCCAGCAAATGGGCTGGGTCTTTCATGGTAGATAACTGTGACTAACGAGAGGATAATGGCAAAGGTCATCAGGCGAGAATAGCTTATTACCTACCTTGGTATTCTGTTTTATTTTTGGTGTGTGTGTGTTCTTGTTGAAGAACAAAGCGTTATTTGAAAAGAGGGAAGATGGTATATGGAGGGCTACAGAAAGTATACATACATTAGAGGAGTACTGTAATACAGTATGCATTATGTTTCTTTAAAATCTTTCAGTTTCTTTTTCTGTTCATCACACATTCGCCATACCCGTCAATCTGTCTTTCTGACTACGTTCGCACTTAATATACTTATTTATCCATCCACCGTTTCATCCTGTCACCCACCCACTCATCTATCCATCCGCATACTACCAATCGTCCATCCATACATTCATGAATTCATTCCATCCATGCATCCATGCATCCATGCATTCAATCACCCATCGTTCCATCCATACATGCATTCACCAACGCATCTATGAATTCACCAATTCTTCATCCATCATACTATTCACTCATCGTTTCATCCATCAATACACACGTCCATCCATCAATCCATCCATCCATCCATCCATCCATCCATCCATCCATCCATCCATCCATCAATCCATCCAACGCACCATCCATCCAAATACACTCCATCCATCCATTGTTTCATCCATCCACATAGGCCAATCCACCCATCGCATCGTAAATCCACATACACGTCCGTCCATTGATTGTTTCATCCATTCTCATACACGTCCGAACATCCATACCCACGTTCATCCATCCATCTTTTCATCCACCCATCGTTTCATCAATTCATCCACTCACCCATCACTCCATTTATCCTCCATGCATACATCCAATCACGTTTTATTAATTCATCCACCCACCCATGTATCCATCCACTATATTTCCATCGTTCATCCACCCACCCATGTATCCATCCACTATATTTCCATCGTTCATCCGCCCACGCGTCAGTCGTTTCATCCATACACCAATTCTTAATTAAAGTCATCCTCTAACCCAGAAGTTCTCAACCGGTGGGGAATCCGGAAGAGAGGGGGGAATTTATGGTTTTTCATTGAGGTGGTGGGGGGGGGGGGGGGGAAATTAAGACCACAGATTGGCAGACTCAAAATGGCTTCAGGCACAATATCCTATTAAGAGACAATTCCTTGACGTTTCAACTGTTTGTTGTTTTTTTAAATTGTAATATGATTGATTTGGTGTGTTAATAAAATATTGTG